>CAUYSK010069291.1:0-70335 GCA_963575035.1 Avahi laniger
AGTCAATGGTTTCAGCTTCCGATTTCTTAAACTTTATTACTAGGATTATTGTAGAGAAGGCAAAATCCTTTGTTTGAAGGTTTCTTTTCTGCAGTCCAGGTTAGAATAATAATTGATGTATCTTGATGTGAAGATGTCTAATTTCTTGAGCTATGAAATCTTCTCATGGAATTGTTATCTCAATTCTCATTTATTTTTGTGAACTTGTATTTTATACCAAATTCTCTTTAATATTTGTAAGGTTTTTTTTTTTATTTTGAGACAGAGTCTCTCTCACCCTGGGTGGAGTGCAGTGATGTCATTGCAGCTCACTGCAACCTCTAACTCCTGGGCTCAAGTGATCCTCTTGCCTCAGCTTCCCAAATAGCTGGGACTACAGGTGCCTGCCAAGATGCTGGCTAATTTTTCTATTTCTATTAATAGTAGAGACGGGTCTCGCTCTTGCTCAGGCTGCTTTGAACTCCTGAGCTCAAGCAATCCTCCTTCCTCGGCCTCCCAGAGTGTTATGATTACAGACAAGAGTCACTGCGCCCGGCCATAATATTTGTAAGTATTCTAACTAGGGATGGTGGAAAGGAAACAGCCTGATGAAAAAGTAATATGTAATTCAATATAGTCAACTTCTGTTAATGCACCTGACCATTTTATGAAGTAAATCATTTTTCTTTGAAAATTTGATAAAAACTTACATTTCTGCTTAATTTAATAGTGAAGAATGTGCCATTGAGCTACGAAATGATTAGAAACCAGCCAGCTTGAGGAAGGCAAAAGTCAACAGGCTTTAATTTTTTTATTGTTACAGTTTGGGGAGTTAGCATTTAAAAAATGAACACTTTATTGACTATTAGTTCAAAATGAACATAAATTTGCCTTAAATAATTTGAAAATAAATTAATTTGAGTTTGAATTGTGCATGCCAATAAATACTTAGTAGATTGGCCATTTTTAGTTCAATTTGATTGGCAGTTATTTGTTTATACTGTGGATAGTTGTTTAATATACAATGAAAGTTTATCAGGTTGAAGCTACTGGAGACTGGCTGGTAACTCAGTTTGGTTCTTCTATTTGTTACTGATATGGTCGCATAAGGCAAAATATTTCAGTATTTTTCATTTCAAATATTTCTATTTGAAATTTTTAATGTATTTTTATGTATTTTTTTGGTCCCTCAATGACCAAAGAGAATTTTAAACAAATTATGCTCCACGTTTCTTGGCTTAACACAAAACTACAATTTCTATTATCAAAATGAAGATATATTATACTAATCAAAAGCTATTAATTTTGAAATGTCTAGCATGTCTGTTTATAGGTCCCTTTAGAGCCTTTTCAAATTTTTTTAATCAAGAGATTTTTTATTATCTGCATTCTAGTCTATAATGAAGTCATTTAAGGAACACTTTTATTCATTGCAAAGTGAATTGATTCACGTAGAACAGCTACTTTTGAACCCAATAGATTGAAAGATTTGGGGTGATATAATTCATGTTTATGATGGCCACACAAGTGTGCTTGCCTGTCCCTTTACCCTTCTGTTATGTCCCGGTTTATGTATGCTATACAAAGACACTCTTTCCTTTCCTTCTGGCCTCTAATCCTCTTCTCCTTTTTATTAACTACACTTATTAGACAGTTGTCTATACAGAAAAGTGAAGCAAATATCTCAAGAATTTTTAGGTGTATGGAAATATCAAAGACTGAATATGAGACAATGTTCCATTAAAAAAAAACTAGTAAATTAATGAATTAAAATTGTTTCACATTTGTGGTCAAATTTTATCACTTATTTTAAGAAAATTCTGTTTTTGGATTAACTTCATTATTGGATTTGAATAAGCATAGTGATTTGATACAATGTTTGTTTTAGAGCAGGATTTCAGGTTCAGCCAACATTTTGATGTGTTCCTTTCAGTAATCAAATTTTTCCTTATTTAAACTAAGAAATTAATAAACTTTTGCAATAGTGTTTATGATCTTAACCATTTGTTCTGAGGATATCTTGTACTTACAAGCTTCTGTTTTAAACCAGATGTTTTCACAGAAATTTTCATTTCTATCCACTAGTCTTCAAAGAAAAAGCAAATACATGAAACAAAATGGAATTCATTTATTAAAACATTTTGGAGACTTTGGACTGCAATTAAAATGGCAATAAGGTTACAAAAAAACAAGAAAGAATAGATCTTAATCCATCTAATGCTTTATATAATAAGTGATGAGACATGATAGAGTAAGATGGTTTGATTTTCAGAAGTAATAATTTGATAATCAGAAGCCATTGAAAATTGGAAGGAGCTATCTTTTATTCTTAAAAGTAGAATGGTTATGCCGTATTAATCCACAAATTGTCCCTAAAGAGGAAATTTAAAAAACTGTCTGTGTGGTCACGTATGACCATCCTATTTTACTTATTGATATCCATGTGTGGGAAGGATTTTGGGAATTTCTAATAATTTTTTTTCCCTTCTTGGTTTAATGTGTTCCCATGAAACTATAGGCTTTGATAGAAATTTTATTAAAAATTCCATATATACCAGTAATATTTTTTATACTGCAAGACTTCTGGTGATAACATTGCCCAGATCTAATATACTCAGGGTTATACCTATATATATAACAAAAAATAATATAATAATAAAGACAAAGATACAGAGAAGATGACATGTAATTCTTATTAGCCTCACCCTGATTTTTCCTCTCAGTTTTTCAAAAATGATTAATTATTATATTTCATTTTGAGGTGACTTTCTAATTGTGTATTCCTTTCTCAAAAGCTATTACAGTGGTTTTATATTATGTGAATAAAGGTATAAAAGTTCGTCTTTGGTTATTTTGGATAAAGCCTGCACAAGAAAATATACTGTATTGTTTGAACTTTGTTATATTTTCAAGAGGCTTAGATTTTTGAAAAATATAATATTCCCAAAGAATTTAGTGCTGGCTGAACTTTCAAATTGAAAATGAAGTAAAGTAATTTTACATAAATCTGAGAGCCAATCAAAATAATGAACAATGAACATTTATCAAATGCTGAGGGTATGTTTGGAAACTTCACCTTAATTCTTGTTCACTTTTGACAACCTGTATTATATATAAACCTTCCTTTATATTAGTAAGCATTTATCTATGGATGGGGGAAAGGAAATAGCCTAAGGAAAATATGATAATATAACTTAATATAGATAACTTCTATTAATGCACATGTCTATGCTGTGAATTAAATCATGCTTTAAGAAAGTTTGACAGAAGCTTAATTTTCCATTGAATTTAATAGTGAACTATTATATGTGCAAAATATAGCTACTGCATCAAAGGTTTATGGCTTCTAGTGCTAGTGGCTTTTTTTTAAAAGAAAGTATATGTTATTTTATGATATATTTATAATGCAGCTAAACACATAAATTGATTAAATTTCCATCAGAGTCAAGTTCAGAATCAGGCTAGAGAGGAATAAAAGTAAAAAGTATGGTTATGGCTCATAATGATAATTTAGAGTACCCTCTGCGCACACTCCTTGGTTTAATCCCATTAAAGACTTAGCTGGATTTCTTTGTGATGTTCTTCAATTTGAGCAGCTCAAATTTGCTTGACAATGCCTTTAGATCAAATTTAAAGGATGGTTGCTAAAAATAAAACAATGCAAAAAATTTCTGTCTAACTTGTTTGAATTATGCATCACAAATAAATGGGAAATATTTTGGTGCTGTGAATCAGAAAACACCAGGCTAAATTAATAATTTTCACACTATTATTCTAGGTAGTGTGGAAGTCTTTACAGCTACACTTTAGAGCTCAAATTCATCCTTACGTAGCCCATCAACTGATTTGAAAGTCCTATGTGTGAATCAAAAGAGATTTGAGGACATGTTTTCAAATGTCTAAAGAAGTAAATATATATTTTGTAATCAGAAGTGCTGATAATGTTCTAAACTATAACTAGCAAATGATTTCTTTCTTGTAAATTTAATTAATTGCTTCAAATTAGGCAGAGCCAGTGCCACAAATATTTTTGTCCTTAGTATAATGACAAAAGCTTAAGGAAAGTCTAGGCAGTGTTATATAAAAACATTTCACATTTGTTAAAATCCTCCCTTTTACTTGGTTTTTATATGTATTGTTTCTGAAATTTTTCATTATTTTAGGTAGCAAGAGTTTTGTGAGGGCATAATTTCTAACTTATTTCTCATTTATTCACAGTTCTAAAATAGGTACTATTCTTGTAGCAGTGACATATCTTTTATGCTGAGAGATTTTAGAGCAGGCTTTTTAAAAGTCAGTTTTTTCTTTTTCTGGAATTACACCGGATCTTCTTAATTGAAGACTGTTAACGAAATCTGTTATGGTTGCTCTTTCATGTGGAGAAATCAAATTATCCTGATTTAACTTTGAAACTAGGTAGTTCCTCAGATGTCCTTGTGACCACATAGTTAACGACATTTCCATGCCTATCATGTTTAATAGTGTAATTCTTCAAACAGTTGAACAAATTAATTTCAGGTATTTCAGTCTGTCAAGGTGATTGTCAAGAACATATTTATTTTCATGTCCAAATTAGAAGAGATTAAACCACGAAAAATTTGAAATATTAGTTGATAATCAAGATGATATGTCAAAATCGATGTACAAATCCCTTTTTTATACACACAATCAAAACGATAAAAGTAACTTTTTCATGTTGTGTTTGAACAATATTTTAAAATAGTTAATACAAAGTAGTGTACATATTTAAAGTAGTATAGACATCCACCAAAATTTGAAATTAATTTCAAAGCCATCTTAGAATGTACAAATTAATTTATTTAAGAAAAGAACTCCTGAAAGAAGATAGAAGCACAACATAGTTATGGAGTGATTAGTTATCTTTTGTGTTCTTATTAGAGAAAAAAGGAAAATTTAGGTTGAATGAGCTAAAAAGTAAATGTATTAGCATGATATTATTGAAATTTATCATAATTCTGTTTCAAACTATTTTCTCCATAGATTCAGTTTTTTAAAAATTTGTGTATAGGTAATTTCTATTTCTGAATTTTATACATTATAAATCTTCTTTCCATAATACAGATGTCATATAGACCAGGAAAGTTGGGTTAGAGAGGTGGATCTAGTCTCATGGACCAGTTCTTCACTACCAGTACTTGGTGTAGTGTGATGAAACCAATTCCGTTAAACAGCATGATGGCTGGTTTTTAAAAGCTCTTCAAAAGTTCTTTAGTAGTATAGTGTTCATGCATTTTTCAAAATATTGCTGTGTCTATCATCTCATTTCTGCCTCTTCCCCCTATATCTCTATGAACAACATTGTTTTTCAGAAAAAATGATAAATTTAGGCTCACTTGGGCTGATTTGACCGTGATGCAGTGACAAAACCAGGACTAGAATGCATATGTCTTTTAAATCTTAGTCAACTTTTTTTTGTTATTCTGTGGAATCATAGAGTTTCCCTATATTTTCCTCAGTTGAGCTTCAACTATATTTTTCAAAACAGCTATCTTATGTGGTTACTTACTCATTCATTTACTCTCATATTCAAATATTTATTGAAAATATATAGCATATGCTATTAAGAGTTAAGGACTTGGCTTGGCTGATTTCACTTTCCCATATAAATTTGGTGCTTGCTTGGTAAGAGCTTTGAAGGGATTATTGTGATATTTATCAGAGTATTGTTACTGCTGAGACTCTAATGATTTATAAATAGGACCAAAATGTTTGTTAAAAAAGACATTTTTAATACTTGAAACAGTTAATGTAATTTACTTGTAAAAAAAACGTGGAGGCTGAGGTTTCAGTTGATCACTACTCTGAGTGCTAACTCCTCTATTTTCCTTAGAACTAATCATTGTTGTCAGTTTGGTAAGTATTCTTTCAGATTTGGCATGTACCCATAGATAATATATAACATTGTGGATGTTCCCCCAAATGGCACCATACTATTTCTTTAAAAACTGCGTTTTTATTTAAGCAATATGTTTTGGAGAACTGTATATGTTGGATGTTTAATCTATCTCATTGTTTATCTGTTGCATATTCCACAGTCTATGTAACTATTTCCCTACTCTTGGGCATTTAGCTTAGTTGTTTTCATTTTTTTCCCTTTATAAATAATGCCTCAGTGAAAAATTGCTATATATTCTCTGGAGTAGATACTGAGATGCAAAACTGCATTAAAATTTTTACTAGAGGTTGAGAAAATTGCCTTCCTGATTGACTGACCCAATTTTTATGCAATCTTTGAGATTTTTTTTAACCCATGCCTTTTCTCAAATGATATTATAAAAAAATTGTTTTTGCTAATCTAATGGATGAAAAACAATTATAATTATTTGTAAAATTTCTATTCCCTTAGAATATATTTTCAAGCTTATGGGCCATTTCTTGAATTGCCTATTTGTAGTTTTGTCCACTTAAAATATAGACTATTTTTTCTTATAGATTCTTATATACTTCTTATGAAGCTAATATTTTGTTTATTAATTATATCATACATCTTATTTTTCAGGTTTACTTTATTTTTTAATCAATTTTATTTCACTTTGCCTGTTTGTGAGGTTTTTCAATAGAAGTTTTCATTGTTAGGTAGTCAAATTTATCAATCTTTTCGTTTGTCAGTTTTTGCTTTTTATATTTTATACAAGTTCATAAACATATTTTCCTATCTGTATTTTAAAAAATTTTTTGGTCTTTAACTTAGACTTTTTTCGGTTATGCTTTAAGACAGATATTTAATCTTATTTCATACTTAATTATTTTAAAAATACTGACCTTTTTATTTTGAAATAAGTTTAGATTTATAGAAAAGGTGCAAAGATATGGAGGGTCCCCATATATCCTTTACCCATTTTCCTGTAATATTAACATCATACATGATACATTTGTCCAAACTAAGAAATTAACATTGGTATATTACTCTCAACTAAATAGATTCTATTCAGATTTTGCCAGTTACCCACTAAAGGCCTTTTTCTATTCTAGGATCTTATCCAGGATACCACTTTGAATTTAGTAGTCATTTCTCCTTAGTCTTTGATTTGTGACAGTTTCACTCTTTCTTTGTTTTTCATGATCTTGATACTTTTAAAGAGTATTTGACAGATATTTTGCAGAATGTTCCTTGATTTGGGTTTGTCTGATGTTTCCTGCATGATTGGTGTTATGTGGTTTTAGGAAGAACAACGCAGAGGTGAAGTGTCTTTCTCATTATGTCATATCAGGTGGTACATGATATCAACATCCTTAACTTGGTGATGTTAACATTGATCACTTGTTTAAAGTAATATATACCAGTTTTCTCCACTGTAAGGTTACTATTCTACCTTTTCCATATTCTGTTATCTAGAATCCACTCATTAAATCCAGTCCACACTCAAGGGAGGGGAAGTGCCATCTCCTGGAAGGGAGGAAGTATCTGTGTACATTATTTGTGCTTATTTATTACTTGTACTTATTAGTTTGTAAGGAAAATTAATCTCTTCTCTCTTATTTATCTGTTAAATCATTTATTTATACCAGTATGGACTCATGCATATTTATTTTATATGTTGAGTTATAACCCAATACTACTTGATTTATTTTGTTTTGCTCAAATTGTTACAGCTTTGGGCATTGGGAGATTTCAGTTTGGCTCCTAATAACTTTATTTTTATTGTTGTTTTGAGGAATCATGTTTAATAAAAGGGAAGAGATATATTTTCATGGATTTTAAAAAACCTCAGAAGTAATAACATATACAAGTATTCTTATTTTTCTAATATCAATCTTTTTCTTTGAAAATACTTAGAACTTAAAGTGATACATACAGGTCATTTCACTTTTCAGTATTCTCTTTTTCAAAATTTTATTTTATAGTGTTAAGCAAGTTAACATGAGGTCTAGCCTCTTACATTTTTAAGTGTAAAATAAAGTATATTAACTATATGGACAGTGTTGTATAATTGAGATTTTATGACTGTTGATTAGCAACTTCCTATTTCCCTCTCCCCAACCCCTGGAAACTTCCATTCCACTCTCATAGAAGTTAAACTTCTATGAGTTTAACTATTTTAAATACCTCATAGAAGTAGGATCATGCAGTATTTTTCTTTCTGAGACTTCCTTATTTCACTTAGTCTAATGTCCTCAAGGTTCATCCATGTTGTCAAATATGGCAGAATTTCTTTCTTGCCACGATATTTCATAGCATGTATAAACCACATTTTCTTTATCCATTCATCCATCAGTGGATATTTAGGTTGTTTTCACATCATGGCTACTGTGAATAAGGCTTCAGTGAACATGGGAGTGCACATATATCTTCAAGATATTGATTTCATTCCCTTTGGATATATATCCAGAAGTGGGATTGCTGGATCATATTCTATTTTTAATTTTTTGAAGAATCATCATACTGTTTCCCATGTTACAGTATTTTGCATTCCCACTAACAGTGTAACAGTCCCACAAAAAGTGTTTGTCTGTATCTTCACTAACATTTGTTTTCTTTTGTCGTTTTGATAATAGCTATTCTAACAGGTGTGAAGTGATATCTCAATGTGATTCGATTTGCATTTACCTGATGATTGGTGATATTGAGCATCTTTTTGTATAATGTTGGCCATTTGTTTGGAGAAATGTCTATTTAAATCTTTGTTCCATTTTAAAATTATTATTAGGGTTTTTGCTGTTGAATTATAGGAGTTCCTTATATATTTGGAAATTAATTCATTATCTGATATATGGCTTACAAATATTTTCTCCCATTCTGTAGGTTGCCTTTTCACTGTGTTGATTGTGTCCTTTGCCTCGTAGAAGATTTTTAGCTTGATGTAGTCCCATTTGTATATTTTTGCTTTTGTTGCCTGTGTTTTTAGTATCATAGCCATGAAATCATTGCCAAGACCAATGTCATGAAGCTTTTTCCCTATGTTTTTTCTAGGGGTTTACAGTTTCAGGCCTCATGTTTAAGTCTTGCAACCATTTTGATTTTTATACGTGTTGCAAGTTACACAAATTTACAAAGATTTTTGTAAATGTCACAAGTTAAGGGTCCAATTTCATTATTTTGCATGTGGTTATATAGTTTTCCCATTTGTTGAAAAGGCTATTCTTTCCCCATGTGTATTATTGACACCCTTGTCAAAGATCAGTTGACAGTATATGCATGGGTTTATTTCTGGGCTCTCTATTCAGTTCCATTGGTCTATATGTCTGAATTTCGGCCAGCACCATACTGTTCAAATTACAGTAGCTTTGTAATATATTTTGAAATTGGAAAGTATGATGCCTCCAGCTTTGTTTTTTTTTTTTTTTAATCAATGTTGATTTAACTATTTGAAGTCCTTTGTGGTTCCATGTGAATTGTAGGATTTCTTTTTCTATTTGTAAAAAATTCCATTGGGATTTTGATAGGGAATGAATTAAATCTGTAGATGGCTTTGGGTAGTATGGACACTTAAATAATACTAAGTCTTCCAATTCATAAACACAGCATGTCTTTTCATTTCTTTATGTCTTTTTAAATTTTCTTCATCAATGTCTTGTAAGTTTCAGTGTACAGATCTTGTATCACTTTGATTAATTTTATTCCTAAGTATCTTATTCTTTTTGATGCTATTATAAATGAGATTATCTTCTTAGTTTCTTTTTTAGATAGTTCTTTGTTAGTATAGAAATGTCAATGATGCATTCGTATGTTGATTTTATATCTCACAATACTCAGTTTATTAGTTCTAATGGTTTTTTGATGGAATCTTGAGAGTTTTCTATATATAAGATCATGTTTTCAGCAAATAGAGACAATTTCACTTCTTCCTTTCAAATTTGGATACCTTTATTTCTTTTTCTTACCTAATTGCTCTTGCTAGAACTTCCAGTTCTATGTTGAATAGAAGTGGTGCGAGTGAGCAGCCTTGCCTTGTTCCTGGTCTTAAAGGAAAAACTTTCAGTTTTTCATCATTGAGCATGACGGTAACTGTGGGCTTTTCACATGTAGCCTTTATTATGTTGAGAAGATTGAATTAGTAATCAAAAAGTTTCTAAGGAAGAAAATCCCAGGATGAGATGGTTTCACTGGTGAATTCTACCAAACATTTAAAGAAGAATTAATGCCAATTCTTCTTAAACTCTTCCAAGAAATTGAAGAGGAGGGTAGACTTCCAAACTCATTTTATGAGTCCAGCATTTCCCTGATACCAAAACCAGAGAAAGACACTACAAAATTAAACTGCAGGTCAATATTCCTGATGAATGTAGATGCAAAAATCTTCAACAAAATACTAGCAAACTGTATTCAGCAACACATTTAAAATCCTTTTAATACAGCGTGACCAAGAGGGATTTATCTGGGATACAAGGATGGTTCAGCATTCACAAATCAATAAATGTGATATACCACATTAATAAAAAGAAAGAAAAATTTGCATGATCATCTCAATAGATTCAGAAAAAGATTTTGACAAACTTTGCCTTCTTTTCCTGATAAAATTCTCGGGATTTTTTGTATTTTGAGAAGTCTCTCTTTATTAAGTCATTTCAACTTATTGCTATCTAATTATATTTTAGTGGCAGAGTATTAAACAGTGAATGACTTATCTACCATACATAAAGTTTCTTAATTTAAATTAAAAACATTCACACAAAAAAATATAGGAAATGACATCACTTATCGATTGCACAATTATTTATTTTTAAATAAGTGAGGTACAGAGTACCAGGGCTGTCCGGAACGTATCCAGCCATTTTCATATTACATGTTTGGATACTTTCTGGATATCCCTTGTATATGAAAACAAGTGTGATCACTACTTGACAATATTTATTCAGAATTTTTTGAAAATCCCTTAACTTTGAAACTGCATTGTAATAATATGTATAAAATACAAATTTAACCCATATAAAATTGAATGATATACTTTGCTTAAAAGTGATAATTTTGAAATACTGTTTGGTGCATGAGTCATCTGTCATTTTCAATTTTCCAGGCTGACTAACATTAAAGCCGATAGAACTTAGGCCTGGGAAGTAGAAATTCTCTCATGAGAAGTTTTTAAAATGTGTTTTACTTTATAAATATGTAGCTATATTGTGAAATACACATATGTTCTTAGTTAATACAGGTGTTTATTTCAATTTTGACATGATGAAAATCAAAACTAATTTAAAATAAAAAATGGAGATTGTTATAAGCTTGAAAATGGTGTTCTGAATGTGAAGAAAATATATTATGTGGTCAAATTTGCAAAGATTTATAATTTGACAGTTTCTAAGATATACTATTTCAGATGATATTCATGAGTTATTTGATGACTTTTTTCCCTACTTCAGACAGTGAATCTATCATCATTAAAATGTTGTCTAATAATTGTGGCAAGCTATAATAATAAAAACAACAAATCTGCAGTATTGTAGAGCAAATGATTTTCCACCCTGAATATTTGTTAGTTAGTAGGGTTCTGAGTGTTAGAAAGCTTATTCTCTGAATTTCAATTTATTTATCTTAAAAACAGAGATATAAGACATTGGCCTAGGCAAAGAATTTATGAAAAAGACCCCAAAAGCAATCACAGCAACAACCAAAATAAATAAATGGGACCTGATCAAATTAAGAAGCTTCTGTACAGCCAAGGAAACTATCACGAGAGCGAACAGACAACTTACAGAATGAGAGAAAATATTTGCATGCTACACATCCAATAAAGGGCTGATAATTAGAATCTGTATAGAACTCAGGAAAATTAATAATAAAAACTCAACCCCATTAAAAAGTGGGCAAAGGAAATGAACAGAAACAATTTGAAAGAAGATAGACTAATGGACAACAAACATATGGAAACATCCTCAACATCTCTAATCATCAGGGAAATGCAAATCAAAACCACAATGAGATGTCACTTAACTTCAGTGAGAATGGCTTTTATCAAAAAGTCCCAAAACGACAAATGTTGGCATGAATGTGGAGATATTGGAACACTCATACACTGCTGGTGGGACTGTAAATTAGTACAACCTCTGTGGAAAGTAGTATGGAGTTACCTCAAAGAACTAAAAGTAGAACTACCATTTGATCCAGCGATCCCACTACTGGGTATCTACCCAAAGGAAAAAAAGACATTCTATAATAAAGACATCTGTACTTGAATGTTTATAGCAGCACAATTCACAATTGCAAAGATATGGAAATGATCCAAGAGCCCATCAATACATGAGTGAATTAATAAAATGTGGTAGATGTATACCATGGAGTACTACTTGGCCATAAAAACAATGGTGAACCTCTTGTGTTATCCTGGATGGAGGTGGAGCCCATTCTTTGAAGTGAAGTATCACAAGAATGGAAAAACAAGCACCACATGTACTCACCATTAAACTGGTACTAATTGATTAACACTTATGTGCATATATGGAAGGAATATTCATCAGGTGTTGGGCAGGTGGGAGGGTGGAGGATGGGATGGGTAAATTCACACCTAATGGGTGTGGTGCACAGTGTCTGGGTGATGGACATGCTTACGGCTCTGAGTTGGGCAGTGCAAAGGCAATATATGTAACCAAAGTATTTATACCCCCATAATATTCTGAAAAAAAAATAAAACAAAATGAAGTCATGGACTAGTTCTTTCAGATGTTAAAATATATGACAAAATGCAATAATCACAATTGTGATGGTGTGTATATAGACATATTAGTGTAATTAGCATATAATTCATAAAGAGAAACATATATGGTAATTTAGAATATAATAGAAATTTAATGTGAATCAGTGGAAAGTAAATTTTAAATAAAGGCCATTGAGATAATAATTGGAAATATGTAAAAAGGGGAAAATTAAAACATAAGAATATTAAAGTTTCTTTCAATTTGAATATTTTTATATTAGAGGTAGGGAGATTTGTTACTGTATGATCAAAACCCCTAAACTCTTATCCACGTATGGACCAGTATATTTGACTATAGAGCCATAAAATAATTTCAAGGTTATAAATTCCATAAACAAAAGGAGAATACAAACCAAACACAGGAACATAGCTGCAACTCATGTCATGTACTCTAATATAGCAAGGGTTGCCATACAACTAGGGGGAAGAACAACACTAAAAACTAATTAAAAATAAGTTAAAGGAATGAACACAAAGTTCACAATAGAATAAATTAAATAGCTTTGAAATATATGGGAAAATGTGCTCTGTTTTACTATTAATAAGATTAATACCAATTAAATGTACGTGAAATTGTAATTACTATCAGATTGGCAAAAAGTTCAAAAACTTTCTAATATATTTTTTGAGGAGTTATGGAAAACAGACATCTAAATATATTGGAGATGTTAAAGCAAAATTACATAATTTCTATGGAGACAGTTTAGCAACATCTAACAAAATTATAAGCATATTTATGCTTTTACCATATAATACTACCACTTTAATTTATTCTATAAATATATCCATATTTCTTCAAAATTATGTATGCAATGCTAATCATTAAAAAACTATCTTTTATAAGAAAAGATTACAAGAAGCCCAAATACCCCTCAACAGGAAACTGGTTAAATAAAATATGCTATGTATACGTAATAAAATATAATACAGCTGTAAAAAAGAATAAAGAAGTTTTTAAGTTTTAATACAAAAAGACATCCAGATACATTGTTAAATGAAAAATAGTAAGGTAAAGACATGTGCATTTGTGAATGCAGTTTGCATAATAAAGAAGGTAAAATTATATATAAATTGTCTTAGATTAACTTAAAAATTACTGGGAAAACAAAATCTCATAGATTATCCATAAAGAATATGAAGATAGATTATGAATAAGAATAAGAGTTTTTAGTAAATATAATTTCATATTATTTTGAGCATTATGTAAATTATTTATTTATAAAACCATAATGACACTTTATTTCCCAATCATAAATCCTGAAAAGGTAAAAAAAAAAGTGTTGAAGTTTTAGAAAAAATAGGTATTCTCATACATTTTGATGATATAATAAATTACAGTCTCTATGGATGAAAATGTATAAACTATCAAAAGTAGGTATACATACCCTTAGACCCAACAGTGTTACTTCTAGGAATTTATCCTACATATGTGCTTGAACATGAGCAAAACTGTATGCAAGGATATTTGTTTTGCAGCTGTACTTATAATCACAAAATATAGAAAACAATGTAAATATTGTTTAACTGGAGCCAGTATAGTTGGTATATTCATAAACAGAATTCCATGCAGCCATTACAATAAATGGTTCTTCTTTGTATGATTTCCAAGATACATATTTAGGAAAAAACAAGATACAGAGTAGTGTGTTTAGTTTATTAAAATTTGTGTAAAAAGTAAAGAGGTAGATGCTTATATGTGCACAGATCATCTCTAGAAGAATACATCAGAAACTAACTGACTATCTCTTCAAAGGGAACTCTGGTTGAGGAACAGCGGGTTGCATTAAGAAGTATATTACTGCATATCCTTTTCTCTCTTTAGGAATGTTTACAGTATGCACGTATACCTATTAAAAGTAATAAAATATACTTGTTAAAAAGAGAATAATGGACAATGTAAATTCCTTATAATAGATCAAATAATATACAGATAACTGACCATTGGCTTTTGCTATTAAAAGTCACTTGGAAAAAAAAAAAGTCACTTGGGACATTGAGAAAAGTGATTTCAATAGGAGGTGGGATAAAACCTTGTTTCAAAGAGATACAAGAGACAAGTGAGGGAAGAAAGTAAAGAAAGATATTTAAATAAATCATTTAGGGCATTCTGTCCTTTATTTACTCTTTATGATGAGTAGCAAAAACAAAGAGTGCTACCTGGAGAGGGTAACAAGAATCCAGGGAGAGTTTTTACTTGTTTCTTTGCTCTAAAACGCGACGTATTTCAGAATGTGTGATACTGTCAAGAATCATTCAATGCAAAAGAAATATTGGCCTAGGATAGAGAGTATATAATTGCAGGAGCATTGTCTTCTGTGGGGTAAAGAGTACAATAAATCTAACTGTTCTGGTCACCCTTGCTGTGCAACAAATTACCTTCATAACTTAGCATTTTAAAACAGTAATGATGGCTCTGAGAATATATTGCATCTGTAGCAGAATGGCCTGATGAAAAATTATACTTTTTCTTCTAAATATATCTGGAAAGAAGTAGAGGTGTTTTTTTCCCTGATCCTCTAAAAGAGGACATGGGAGTCATTTTGATCGTTCGTTCGTTTGTTCATTTCTGAAAGCCTCAGATTCCCTGCATTGTGCAGAGTAAAGAGGGGTTACGTTTTCCAAAGAAAAGCACTAGCTCTGCAAATTCCAAATCTTTTAAGAAGTTGAGTGTAGCTATTCCCTAAGAAAGTAAAGGAATATTGAAGGTATATGGAACATTGAAGAACTCAAGTGGAACGAGTACAGTAACTGTGGCGTAAAAGATTAATTCAGGATGCCTGGGTCATCCATGCTTTGTACATTTCTAAGAAAGCTTTGGCCCTTGAAAGGCTCCTGCAAGGTAACCTCTAAGCCTGTGTAGCCTCATGAGAATGGTTTCTTGAGAACTTGAGCTGCACATTATCAGTTTGTCCTCTGTAGGTTCAAGAGGTTGAATGACTGAGGTCACTCACTCATGCAGGTGTTGAGCCGTGCCTAGCTAACCAAGCCCGGGGAAAACCCTGGACACCAAGGCTCAGAGTTGCTTTTCTGGTGGGCAAGACTTTGTAAGTGTTGTTGCACTTCACTGTTGGGAGAATTAAGCACTGTCTTTAAGTATCTAGCAGGAGAAGACATGTAGAAACTTGAGCCTGGCCTGGTACCCTTCGGGACTCTGCCCTACGTGCTTTTACCTCTGCTAATTTTAATCTGTATCATTTTTTTGCATAATACATCGTGACTGTAAGTATAATGGTTTTCTGAGTCCTGTGATTCCTTTTAGTGAATAATTACCTTTAAAGGAAGTCTTGAGGATCCCTGATACAGTAATGTAGCAAAATTCAGTATTTCAGAAGATAGCTGGGCTCAGCTGGGGAAGGCTTGCAGATATTAGAGGGGCTTAACTCTAAATGTGGTGGCTTTAGAAACTTAGGTAGAAGTATGAGTAGCTGGATTTAGCAAATCAGGATGGATGAAGTTTACATAGACAATGAACATTTCAGTAGAGACCTTAATGGACTGAAGACCAGAGATACTCACTCTAAATTACTGGACTGTAAAATTATGGAGAGCTAGGAAAGGAGAATGTCCTTAAAATAAAACTAAACAGAATTTTTCATCAACCAGGTAGACAGGAACTCAAAGCTGTAGTGAAAAAAAAAAAATACATATGTCGTGCTAAAAATATAAAACAAATTTAAATTGATTAAGACTGGTTACTTAATATTGCTATTTGTTCCATTGTTTATATAAATATTCAAGATTATCTTCAAATTTATAAGACCTGATTGACATTATAAATATTTTGCTAAATATGCATGACAAAATTTGAAGAAAATTTAGTCATACATCTCAAGTCATATTGTTCAATAAAATTTTATTTTCAGGAATGTCTCCAAAGGCAATAAAATTGGGAAAATCCAGCTATAACAATGTAGTTATCACGGCATCACAAAAATATCAAAAATTGAAGTACACCAAATGTTGAAGGGTTGCTTGCGATTAAGTATATAATAACAGATTTTCTTGATGTAATACTATTTAGCTACACTTACATCGAAACACATTAACTCAAAAAGAATACGCAACTATATACTTAATAATGTTTAATATTTTAAATTGTTACAAAACTTTGATGAATCTATGCAAGATGTGGAATTTATAGAATTGTTTGCTGCAATTAAATTATTTTAATTAATTTAAAAGGGGACAACATTGAGCCAGGCAAAAAGTACATATTTTTCAGACACTTATTTAATCCTTGCAGTTTCTCGTGAATAGTAATGTTAAAACACGCACTCATATGAGCACACGTTTATAACACTAAGTAAATACTCAACAGCAGAGGATAACAGACTTTCTTGAAAAAGAGGAAGAAAGTCACTTGTCAGTGAGAAAGATGATTCACTCCCACTTTGCGCAGTAAGAGAATAGGAAGCCCAGGAGCCCAGGAGCAGACAGCATTGCCATTTTTCCTTATCTGGCATGACACTATCTTAATGTGTTCTGTATTTAGTGATTCAATAACAATAGTTACTTTTCACAAACTATCCTGCCTTAATCATTAGAGAGCATTCAGACTTAATGAAAACATTTCCACAGAAGAAAAAGAGTAACATAAACAATTTATCATCATTCCCACTGGTCAAACATAAACGTTTTCTGAACTGGATACGGAGTTTTGCAGTGGCTTAGTGGAATTTACTATATGGCAAAGGCTCTGCAGTTTTAAGGCTGAATAATTTGTTTTGTGGCACAGTAGAAATATTTATTTTGGATAGAGAGTAGTGTTCAGGAAAAGATAAAAATGCTGACCAAGGGAATAAGTGCCGGTTTCAAAAAGTGGATATTAGCAGCATTTTCTAGTCCTATGTCTTTATTAGGAAGTATTATTTTACGTTTTTTTTTCTTTTAGGGTTTTAGTTGTTCTTTTAGGAAAAGAGCAAAAAAATCCATGTCAAGAAAACTAATTTTCCTCCTAAGGTACATAGGCATAAACATAAAAAGCGAAGAGTCAAACCCTTTCAATGTCTACTTTCCACCCGCCCACCTTAGTTTGGTGCATGTTCTTCCAGGCATCTTTCTTACTGACATGGATAAACATATTATTGTTATTATTATTTATACAAAAATAGAATGGTTTTCTACATAGTATTTGTCATCTCGTATTTCTCTTAATAATTATACATATAGTGTACCTTTTTCCATAGCATCAAGTATGTATCTTTTCTTTCTTTTTCATGGCTGCGCTGTATTCACTTGTAGGGATCTGTCATATTGTAGCTATTCCCTTATTGGTGGAAAAGTAAGCTGCATCCACGGCTATGCTCTTACTAGCAGTGCTGCTGTGAATATCTCTACTGTGATGTAATTCCGGTAAACCAGATATCTGTGCATAATTAAAATTTAATGTACACTGACAAATTAGTCCCAGGAAAGATTGTTAGCAAACTTTACACTCACCAGGAGTATCTCAGTGCCCAGTTCCTCTCATCTTCTGTGCAGAATGTTAGAAATCTTTAAATTACTTGCCAATCTGATGGGTGAAAATGATATCAATGTGATATATTATTTTGAAATGCTGTCTTGCTGGAAGAGAAATGTGTCAAAGATATAATAATATCCAGATGATATTTAATTTTAGCCACTCGAATATAATGGATAGGTAGGTATTAATTGTGCATGGGTTTCAAACATGATAACACAAAATATGGGTCCATAGATTGTGTCTGGTGATATGAAGTTATAATGATATCACAATGGAAAGTCTTTTCAAATTGGAACTATTTTATTTTAATTTAAACTATAATTTAAACTATTTAGCTGACATATTTGGTTATATTGATTACCTATCAATGAAAATTGTTTAATGGACAGACATAGGGCTACAATAATGCAGTTCAACTCACCATCATTATTTCATGTAGTGAAAACATGCATAAATACAAAATGGTGGCAAATAAGACTTAAGTAGAGTCTGCAGTAACTTGTTTTTCAACTAAAGTAATTATTTTTCTAAATCTTGAATTGTTTGGATTCAATTTAACCAACACCCTATCTTTCAAGCCAATATTATATTCTGGCAGTCATCAAAATCTGTGAATGGAATGATAAACAAAGTTCAATTATCTATTTATTTGCCAGTCATTTTCTTCTTCTTCTTTTTTTTTTTTTTTGCCTAATTCCTGTTTTATCCCAAAGTAGCAAAATAACATGAGCTTTGTTTCAAAATTCCCATCTGGATAAGTTTCTAACAAAAATCAAATCTTTTGTTTAAATTCATTTGTACTTGGAAAATTGGTCTGAGTTTAAGAAAAAAAATGCAGCTAAAAATGATTATTGAAATTGTGGAAAATGAATTTGCATAATAAATACATAACAAATACTAAGAAAGCAATATTTAAATGATTTAACTGTAAATAACCAGAAACAGATGTATTAAATTTAATTTTAATTTTTTTATTTTGTTTTTGTTACTCAGGAGAGCAGTATTTAGTAAAATATATTTTAGCTTCCATTAAATGTTGAATAATATAGAGTCCTTCTTCTGTTTATCTTAAAGCAACTTGCATGCACAAGTAATCTTCCTGAGCTTTACTTTACTTTTCTGAAATAAGCAGAGCTTTCCTCTCTTTCTCTCTCGCTTCCTTCTTTCTTTTTTTCCTTCCCAATATTACTCACTACCCTATCTTCTGGTGAATTGGAGTTTCTCTCTCTCTTTCTCTCTCTCACATACACCCACACACATACACATGCAAAATAAGTGCAGAGTGGACCTTTCCAGGAAACTAGCCCCAAGCAGTTTCATCTTAAGCAATGCATCATTAATCATTAAGCTAAAATAATCTGGATCATTGAAAATAAATAATATGAAAATATATTTTTATGAACATCTTAAAACTACAGTTCCTGATTTATATTTTCTATCTTGCTAAAAATATAGTTGAAAGCCATACTATTCTTATTTTTTATAATGTTTCCAAGATTTTTTCTTTTTTTCTGAACTCTTTTGTTCCTTGTTTGGGAGTTTTGCTTTTATTGTGAAAAACATTCTTAAATATGTTTTCAGAGCTCTGGATTTACTGGAGCAGTAAAGAAAGAACATATTAAGGAGCAATACATAAATTGTCCACTTGTTCATATCCTCAGTTCTCTGACTATTTAAGGACAATAGTAGTCCAGCAAATTCACCAAGCAATGCATATTACAGACTGCTGATAGAGAATGAAACAGCCTAAAACTATTCTTTCAAAAAATGCTTTATTTTATTACACATGTTCTTTGAAAATAATATAAAAATTACACATCCAGGACTAGAAGTATGTGATTGGTTCTTTAAATTTAACACAAAATGATAATTACCTCAACGTTTAGGCCTTTCACTGGCAGAGCACATAGAACTAATAACTGTCCATTTAATATTTCTAATTTGAAAACATGAGCATAATTTTTAAAACCATAATTTTGTGTGAAACAAAATAATATTTTCTAAAATCAACATTTTAAGTTTTATTTAGAGGTGGCCAAAAAATTATCATCTTTTTTTCACTTGTTTCTTCCATTTTGTTTTCCATATATAAATAGGAAAGTTAAAAAAGAAAAAGGGAGAAAGCATTCTGCCTTCAAGTCAACTGATGAAGATAACTACTAGGACTTAGATCCTGGGGCGATATAATTACTTGTTTAAGCATAGGTACAGACTAATTTTCATTGACATGTTCTTCAACTATTCCATTTTATAGATGCCCATGTGCTCTAATGACAGCCCATCCTCAGTTGCCTACTAAGAAATTGCAGCCATACATTTTAATCTAAGTACAAAAGTCGTGCACTGTGGGTTTCCAAAATAAGCACAGCTGCGATCTTCATATCTTTAACAGCTCCCTCCACGTACTGCACAGATGTCAGATGTGTCCAGTTATTCCAGATTTAAAGTTTAAGAGATCATCCTTCTGAGAAGCCACAGGAATTGCTTCTCTAGCCTAAGAGTTACAACAAACCTGAGTTTGTGTGTGGAGGAACAGCTTCAGAGCTGAACAAGTTATCAAAAGCATTTCACTAAAGCATACAAACCAAGCCGGCTTAGTTCCAAGGCTTTCACCTTAGGTCAGTCAACCAAAGTAGATAGCTTACATCTCCCCCTGAGTGTTTAGCATTAACGCCTACAGTGACGATCTCAAGCTCCTCTCTCTCAGGACATAAAATCTGCCATGAGAAATGGCCTTGTGTGCAATTGTCAGGGTTGTAAGATAATTCATGAGGGCTTAGAAATTTGTTAGAACATAATGTTCTAACTAATTTTATCAAGATCATTTAAACCATTTGTGTAAAACGTATATTGTTCTAATTAGAATTTTTTTTCTGGCTATTCAGAGCACATAGAATAACATAAAATTATATACAAACCTATGCTTCTATTTATCTGTTTCAAACTTGGTCAGCACACACATTAATATTGTATAATTTATTGTGGAATTCTGAGAATCATCATTTTATATAAATAAGACACTGTCAAGAACACTTCTGGAGTCTTGTAGTACACAAAGATATGTATTTTAACAAACATCTTTTTTTCCCACTTTTACCCCTGTTATTTTTCAAATCCTTCTACTTTTAGTATTCTAAGAGCAAACAACATATACATCCACTTGGGAAACATAATCTATATCTATATATACTTATATCTATGTATTTGTAAAATGTTGATCTATAAAATCTCCTCTCTCTCATTTCTTTCTCTATTTTTTTAATTCAAAGTATTATGGGGGTACACATGTGTTTGGCTATAAGGAATACTTTTGTAATGCTCGAATCAGGGTTATAAAATGTGCCCATCTCCCAAGTAGTGTTCATTGTACCCGTCAGGTAGATTTTCACCTATCCCCTCCTTTCCCCTCCCTTCTACTTGATTTCCATTGAGTTATACTTCCCTCTATGCACAGGTGTGCTCACGGGTTAGTTCAAATTTAATAGTGAGTACATGTGGTATTTGTTTTTCCATTCTTTAGATACTTCACTTAGGGTAATGGTTTCCAGTTCCATCCATATTGTTACAAAAGGCATTAAGTTATCCTTCTTCGTGGCTGAGCAGTACTCCATGGTATACATATAGCACATTTTGTTAATCCACTCATGAATTGATGGACACTTGGGTTGATTCTTCATCTTTGCAATTGTGAACTCTGCTGCAATAAACATTTGAGTGCAGGTAAATGACTTCTTTAGATAAAATGACTGCTTTTCCTTTAGGTACATACCCAGTAGTAGAATTGCTGAATCAAATGGTAGGTCTACTTTTAGTTCTTCGAGGAATCTGCATACTGTCTTCCACAGAGGTTGTACTAATTTTCAGTCTCACCAGCAGTATGTAAGCACTCCTTTCTCTCTGCATCCACACCAGCAATTGTTTTTAGACTTTCTGATAAAAGCCATTCTAATAGGGGTAAGGTGATATCTCAGTGTGGTTTTAACTTGCATTTCCCTGATGATTATTGACACTAGCATTTTTTTCTATGTTTATTGGCCATTTGTTCTATGTTCTTTTGAGAAGCTTCTGTTCAAGTCTTTTGCCCACTTTTTAATGGGGTGGTTTGATTTCTTTTTCTTGCTGATTTGCTTGAGTTCTTTGTAGATTCTGGTTATTAGTCCTTTATTCGATATATAGGTTGCAAATATTTTCTGCCATTCTGTAAGGTTGTCTGTTTGCTCTGTTGAGTATTTCCTTGACTGTGCAGAAGCTTTTTGATTTAATCAAGTCCCATTTATTTATTTTTGTTGTTGCTGTGATTGCCATTGGGTCTTCTTAACTTCCTTGCCTAGGCTATCTACAGTTTTTAAGTGTCACTGCTCTATATCCCTACTGCCTCCACCTCCTGCCTGCCATTGATGTCTGACAAATAACTAGAAAACATTATTCTTTGAAAGGCTTTGATTTCAATAACCAATGAATTAAAAACTCATTCCAAATCCTCTTCTTTTTGCATTCTACTCACTCTCTGCCCCCTCTCATACTACTTTAAGGGGCAGTAGGTAGAATATGGGGAAGAAACTATTCACTACCTCTTTTGCCCTCTATCTATGAAATACCAATCTTATGGTAAAACTGACTTTATGGAAAATGTTAGTACCTCTTTTGTTAATTGTGATATATATTTTTATAGTCCTTAATATTATTTTTATGGCTATAATTGGCATTTTTTTCAAATTAATTTTGAGGTTGAGGAAAGATTTTATTGTATTATTATTATTATTACTACTACTACTACTATTTTAATGGCAAATACTCTCTCACTCAAGCTGGGAAAGGAAAAAAAAAGCCTTGGCTTGTAGCTGAAGCATTTGAGCAAAGTTCTTTAAGGCATTTAAAAACTACATTTACTTGAGAAAATAGCATCATGTGACAGGACCATAGCAATCATAACACCTCAGGTGCCAGAAAACACTTGCTCTGGGTGGCTTGGATGACTCCAAATTCTTAAAAACACTTTTTTCTTGTTGTAGAAATTCCCTGAAGTGCATTAATTTCTCCACAGTGCTAACAGCAATCCTGTTTCTAGAGCAACTGGTTTGTAGTTTATTAGCGCGCAAAGCAGAAGAATCATAGACACGTATCACTGACATTTAACGAAGCTATCTTTCTTGATTTTATTTCTTGCCCTTTTACCAGAAATCTCTTTTTGTGGAAAAACACTTGTACAAATGATGATTGAAATTATTTCTGAGGAAACATTTTCTCCTTCAAATTATCTAAAAAGTCTTAAAAATGCCATGATGTTATTGTAGCAATTAGTAAAAATTTGTATCTTTTTTTATATATGTGTACAAAATGGTATTTGGAATATTCATCTCTTGCTGCATCTAATATGCGAGACCTTAAATCACAATTAATTCTGTAACCTTGGCAGAATTTGTCATGGAGACTAGACACTTTTGAGTCCAATCTTTTATAAGAATCTACATTGCGAATCTGCCTCTGAAAAATAAAAGATGTGTAGTTTTTCTAGCTTATTTTCACTATGAATTGTCATGTGTAAAGAGAAGAGCTATCATAGATGGTTATAATTGTCTAGGTTTCCAAGTTTTACCGGAATAAAATACCACAGTTTTACCAAGTCTCTTTTCTTCTTGGCAAATGGATTTTATGGCTGGTACCATAGTTAGTTTCTAAAGGCACTTTCTTTCTTCAGCTATCTTGGCTTAAAGTGTACAAACATTCCAAAGTAAGTTTATTAAAAAGGGGAAAATGAAGAAAAATAAAATATGAAAAATCTAGACACAGATATGTTTACATACAGATTCCCTTCTCTGAAGGAGCTGAAGCCTTGACTTCAGATTGATTTGTCTCGCCATTTACAGACTTAAAGGCTTTATTTTTTTCCCTTCAATTCTGTCTAGTACTGTTTCAGACCAGGAAGGCAATTTCATATGGGTACCCTGAGTGGGTAGGTAAAGTTTCCAAGCAATTCCACAGTGTTCGGTCCTCTTTTATCTCTCTCTTGTGTGATACGTTAGTTCAGACCAAGTCTTGATCTCTAGTTCAGAAAGGAGAGACAATCATCCTCTGGTCTAAAGTAACTTCTCTCTCTTCAAACTGACCTGTAATAACTTTTCAGATATTGTCCTTGTTTGCATTGGAAGTTTTTCTCCTGGAATGATTATTATTAACCCTGAGTAATTTTTCTCTGTCCTATTTTCTTTAAGTAATGAGAAGACAATCCAAATGCCATCAGACATCAAAAATATAATATGAATATTTCAAGTGGTAATAGGGACACAGGCAAAATAATTCTTATACATCGGTGAATCTCAAAGAGTGATCCCCAGATAAGCAGCATAATCAATATTATCTGGAAACTTACTAGAAATGCAAATTCCCAGTCCTGCCCCAGAACTAATCAGAAACTCTGCGAGTGACACTCAGTAATCTGTTTTTTAACAAGACTGCCAGTGAATCTGATACCCGCTAAAATTTAAGGAGGTCTAGCTTTACTTTAAGGCATTCATTTTCCATTTTTTACAAACGTAACAGTAGATTATTTTATTTATTTTTATTTTTACTAGATTTGTCTGTGGGCCATTGCTATATTCTGAATGTTTATGGCCCCTAAAATTTATATGTTGGAAACTAATACTCAGTGTGTCCGTAAAAGGTTGAAGGGAGTTGTTTTGCCCCTTTTGCCATGTGAGGATGTAGCGACAAGATGCCATCTGTAAAGCAGAAAACAATAATTGATCAGACACCTAATCTGCTACTGTCTTGATCTTGGAATTCCACTTTCCAGAACTGTGAGCAATACATTTCTCTTGTTAATAAATTACCTAGACTGAAGTATGTTGTGATAGAAGCCTGAATGGATTAAAACAGTCATTATTTTATCTAACTGTAAAGTAATATTTTCCAACAGAATGTTTGTTGGTTTTATGTTTTAGAACAAAATCTATGTCCTAAATCAGTACCAGCCACGTAGCTAACCCAATGGAAAGTATCATGTTCCTTCCACTTAATCCGATAGCTTCACCCAATCCTAACCAGGACAATGTTTTTTTCTGTTTCAAAACTTGTGCCCCCTCCTGGTTTTTCTAAGAAATTGATACTGTATTTCTTTTTTTCTGCAAGCCCAATACTGTATTTCAAATCTGAAAGATGCTTCAGGTCCTGGGCTCATATGTAAAGCCCAGATAATTAATATAACCACCAAAATGCTAGAAGTAAAGCGTGTGTTTTGTTTCATATTATCAGTGTCTAGAACTTATGTGCAGTGTACATAAGAGGAAAACACTTTGTACTTTGTGTGTGGTGTCCAGCTCATAAATGATTTCCCCATGTGTTCTAGTCACTGTCTTCAGATTTAACTGCCTGTCTTACTTGCTTGTTTAATATTAAGTACAAATACTCATAAAATGTGGAGTTTTGTCAATAACCATCATGTTTCTCTGCTTTATATTCTTAATGTATACATTTCTACACTTAAAATTACTTCAGAAGAGGAGACTTTAACCCATCTAATTAAGTAGTAACATTTTGAAAAGACTTCTGATATATTTTTCCTTAAATAGTGATATGGTCTATAATAATGTCAAAGGTTTCATCAAATTACTTTAATACTGCTAATTAATATCCTGGTGAGGTGGATATATAGATTTAACATACATTGAGTTTAAAACTGCTTTTTCAAATAATTAATATATTTCCAATGAATGTCTAGACTTCCTAATATATATGGTTTATCAATTCTTTATACAAACTATACACATTCTTTGGTTCAAATGCACTATTAATTTAATCATCATTATGGTTTAATATAACTTAAAAATATTCCTTGTACTAATACTGCAAACCAATCTTCCCATATAAATGAGACAACTTTCAGTTATCCAATTAATAAACTGAGTTGACAAAGTTTAAAACCAAATGTGTATAGAAAAAAAGCAAAATAAACCAGGATTTTATCCAAAGTCACAATAAAACAAAAGCAGAATTGAAATCTGGAATAATATGTCAGAGGAAACTGAATTAGTAAAGTTACATGGAAATGTTTACTGCATTGTAAAAACTGATACAAGTAGCAGGAAGATGGGCTCCAAAATGACATCATCTATATGTTCTAACTTCCTTCAAAAGGAAAGTTGATAGTCTGGCTGCGTAAGTGAAGAAAATCTGAAAGGAAGGTGCATCTAAGAAAATGGCTTGGTGCTTGAATCACAGATTTCAACTGATACATAGATGTTTGATGATCACTCACGTATTAACCAATTCCAACACAAAATCTAAACATTTAGTCACTCATTCAACAAATATTTATTTAAAAGTCCTACAAAATATATTGTGCACTTTTAGTTAATACATTGAGAAAGATAAAAAAAGTTAAACTAGACTTGGATATTTGCACTAAAAATATTAGTTTAATTGGATGTGAGTGTGCATGTGTGAATTTCTAGGTATATACTTGTATATTTATAAATATATAAGTCACATTCTAGTCTAGGAAAAAAGGCAGAATTTAAGTAGCTCTGAGAATGTGTAGAAAGTCCAAGAATTAGGCCCAGAAGGTACATTGCCATTAATAACATCTCCACTTCACCACAAGGGATGATCTAGCAGAAATACCCATTTTGTAGCCACTATGACATGGACAGCACAACATGTATCGACATGCTAGTGTCATGGCTTGAAACACAACCTTGACATTGTTCTCTCCTTAAGGCCCTGGCATTCAGGTCCTGTGGCGTGCGGGGAGCCACACAGATCTTCAAAATGCCTTCAGTTTCCTTCTTCCATTGTCATTATGAATAGCATCTGAATTCCTTCTGTTAGATGTTCTATCAAATGTTTTCTTGGCCATACAATTGGTATTCTCCTTTGAACATGTTTTTTCATTATTTGTAAGATGGCCAATTTGAGATTTTTCCCAAATCTTTAAGTTCTACTTCCCTTTTGATTATAAATTTTGTCTTTAATCGTTTCTGTCTTCTCACATTTTACTATAAGCAATCAAGAGAAGCCATGCCACACCCTCAACAATTTGCTTAGATATTTCTTTCACCAAATATTCTATCTCTCAGAAGTTCTGCTTTGCACAAAGCACTAAGACACAAACACAATTCAGCCAAGTTATTTACCACTGTATAACGAGGATGGCATTTTCTCCAGTTTCCAATGACGTGTTCCTGATTTTTGTCTGAGACCTTATCAGAAATGGCCTTTACCTTTTATGTTTTTATGAGCATTTTGTTCATGACCTCTTAAATAATCTCTAAGCATATTGAGGCTTTCACCACAGCTCTCTTCTTCTGAACCTTCACCAGAATCACTCTTCACAGTCCATTCACAGCAATACAGGCTTTTTCCAGAACGCAGTTCAAAACTCTTCCAGCCTCTATCCTTTACCCCATTCCAAAGCTGCTTATTTATTTTTTAGATACTTGTAATAGAAACAACTCACTTATCAGTGCCAATTACTGTCTTAGTCTGTTTGGGTTGCTGCAATCAAATACCTTAGACTGAGTAATTTATAAACAGTAGAAATTTATTGTTCACAGTTCTGGAGGCTGGGAAGTCCAAGATCACTTGATTATGAGGTTTTCTTTTCTTTAATTGAAGCATAATCACTCTGATTTCTTCTGCGAAGCTCATAACTGATTCTACAATTATTCTGAAAGAGAAGATGCATTAGTACAACTTCATAAAGTTTATTAAGTTTATAGTCTTTAGAAAACACAAGTTAGAAGTTTTATTACATAAACACTACAATAATACTTCTCACTAGTAATTCTAGTACCTCTGAAATTAAGAAAGAATTAACAATGGTTTTTAAACAGTAATTTTTTCACCAGAATTCTGGCTTTCCAAAATGATAACCTTTCTACCTGGTCAATATTTATTTTACCTACATAGGAATCGATTATAATAGGGAAAAATTATAGTATTATTAAAAATTAATATTTTGGGAACTCCAAAGTATATATGCTTACATACTTACTAATCTCTGTGCACTATTCTAAGCAATTTGAATAATCAGTTAAAAAACAGAGAAATTTCAGCTCTCATCCATCTTGTGTTCCATTGTGAAAAGTTTCTAGAGGGAGAATCCAACTAATCAAACTTTGATAGTCACGTGTATTCAACTTTTCTATTACTCCCCTCAAGGGCACAGCATATTCAGTAATACTGAAACTATACATCTACAGGGAATAACTTAGTTAAGGTGTCATACCCATTTTAGTAGATAGAGTAGGTCATAAACCTGATATAATAACTGGAGATTTTTTATTGTTTCTTAAAAATTACATTTGTGTCAGTAAGGCTTCTAAACTTTAATTTGTGGGAAAAAAACTAATAAATAGATGAGAAATAAAGAGGTAATTTTTCCATTTACTTGGTATATTGGATATGCACAGAAAACAAAATAATGGAATATAGACTTCAGAGAGCATTGCAGATAATTAAACTTTGCTACTTGCTCATATACTGTTGAAATAAAGTTTTGGTATTCCAGATTTTTTCTTTTCTCTAGAAAGAATTTCATTATATTGCCCAACTTTACGTGATGGCTGCTAAAAAACAACAAGGCAACAAAAAAAGTCAGAAATACTTTTCAATTAGCAATGCTAGAGTCACTGTATGTGTGAAAATACTTTTCTATGTAAACTCCTGGGACAGCAGACAGGCCAAAATATAAAATGATTTCCAACACTTAAAGAATAAGTCAAAGGATAGTTTCTTCTCATAAAATCCTGCTGGGCAAAGCCCTTCTGGCAAATGCTTTCTTGGACATTGAATCTCAAAACAGATGATTGTACAGGGCAATTCACATCCTCTTGCAGGAAGAAAATAGTATTTGTGTCTGCAAAACTTTCATTCCCTTATCCATGACTGTAGTTACTGATAAAGAAGCCCTACCAAATGTTGAGGAAATGTTTTTCTTCCCATTCTTAATGATGCCAGTGATTTTTCAGTTGGTACTGTATATGTAGGAAACAATCCAAAAGAGCTAACTTTGAAATTTACATCTGCTTTCTGTGGCAATGAAAACCAGCCCACAGTTATCATTTGTTCTGGTGGAATGTAATGCATTAGCTTGCATGGAAGTGGATCCAATAAATCTATTTTCTCATGGAAAAAAAATTACAACTTTGGGAAAAACTCTTCAAGGTCTTAATAATAATTTAAATATTAGCTTTTCAGATCCTACCACCCATTCTGAGAATTCAATATTTACTTTCACTAATTCACTTACAATATTGCAGGGAAAATTTTTTTTGATAAAAAATGAATTTAGTGCATAAAATTACTAAATTGATAATTTCTAGAAATAAGTATCTGAAAGATGATAATAAAATCACAGTGCTCTCTATTTTGTAATAACATTTCTAACCTATAACTACTTGTTACTGATGTGAATACTAGGTAATTGAAATATTTTGGTTCTAAAAACAATAGTAATATTAAAGATGCAGCATCTGTTCACGCAAGAGTTTTACTTGGAGAAACACTTCAATTAGAATTATCTCTACAAAGCATATTTGGGAAACTACTGTTCTGAATAGTCCAAAACTTGGCATTTTCATACACACAATGAAATTTTATAAATAGATTTTATTAACTGAGACAGACATGAGCACATGCACATTCATATACACACATTCCAAAATCCAAATATGACATATGAAAAGTATTATGCCTACAAAATCCCAGATTTTAAAATGCTTACCTATAGGTGTCAAGAAGTGTGAAGGGTCTAAGATTTTACATTAATTATAAATGAATAAATTAGTCTGTTAAAGTTCCATGAATCCTGGACAGAAGACTCCCAGTCAGAGACAAAAGAAAAACACATTATAACCAGATATAACATACAATATGTTTTATATCTGCTACAGTGATGGTCATGATGGTTTCAGGAAGCAATGGTAATAATCTGGGCACTGTAGCCTTGAGCAATAGCTTACGTCCAATTTGACTTATTACAGAACATGTTCTTACTCTGAGTATCACACAAGTGACCTAGATTGATTGAAAATCACCCAATATTTGTTTCCACAGTTCCTGATTCCATGCCTAATCTGCCAGTCTGCAGTTTTCAAAGTGGCAGACAAAACATCTACACCATTGACAGCAGACCAATGGTCAGTAAAATATAACAAAGTTCATCAAGGGATTGTCCAGAGCTATGAGAATGGCCTTGAGTTCTGCTCACTACGCAGAGGGTCCATGTCTGCTTTTGAGCATACATTGCTGATTCTAATGCTGAGCAGCCTCACTGGTCCAATGACATCAGTGGGTTTTAGTTTAGCTGAGTCATCACTGAAACAAATTCAGGCATTTAAGAGTGCCTTGATGGATCGAGGGTCCTAATGAGCCAGCAGCTTTTCCTTAGGTGGCAAAGTGGATGATTAATGCCACTTTTTCAAGTAATGCCAAGATGCTGTCAGGAATAGGCAGGTTGTATTTTTTAATATACCATTTTTCAATAGCCAAATAAGGTTGGTTGGGTTCTTCCAAACTTGTTAGTTATTCAGTACATGTGGATCTACACTAACATAGGAATATCAGGCAGGAGACTCACAAGTTCCCCTTGGTTAGGCATTCAGCTTTCACAAGAGCCTAGAGGCAATCTAACAGAAGCTTCCAAAGGGAGAATGTGTGAAAGTCACATCAGGGAGGCAATAAGTTCAAAACCCTAGGGAGTCCCTCTGGATGGGGAGGATACTTCCCTTTACTTGAAGCTTCAATCAGCAAGACTATCAATTACAGAGACTCATAGCAGTCATTTATGACCCTCAAAGGGGTCATTTATGTTGTGACACTGCAGAGATAAAAAGCATGTCACAACTAGATGGACAGGTTCCAAAACAGTACATTAGTTTAGTCCCCACTAAAAGGATGGTCCTTTGTGGGCCAGCCAATGTAAAAGATCAAAAAAAATGCCTTAATGAGCCATGTACCATGAGTCTCCAATGCCCACCGACTCCAATAAGGTGCTACCCCTTATTGCTGGCCAGGCAGTCATCTAAAGAAATAACAAATTTCATTGAATTACAGAGAGATTAAGCATTGTAAATCTGCCCACATAGTTCTAGAAACTTTACTTGGTGAGTGGATATCTGAATTTTTAAGTGTTTATCCATCGTCACTGCTGGCAAATTTGTGCTAATATCATGGTTATGACCCAATGACTGAGAGGATTCTGACTTCCCAAGAAAATTCAGAAGATGACTGACAGAACATCAACTATGGAGTGAAAGTTTTAGGTTTCAGAGGGTTAGAAGTAGTCACATCAAATCCTGATACACCAACTGGTGGCAAATGTCAAGAGAGTTTGTCTCAGTATTTCTCTACACTCAACCAACAGAATCTTATCTGGTACTATGGGATGAAGAAGTATTAATATAAGAATATAACACATCATTCCCTACTATACATTCTGGTGTAAAACAAATAACAGTACATTGAATTATCCCCCCACCAAAGGGTCCCACCTGTAATGCAATGTTTTCTTCCCTTCCCCACTCACAGTCTTGGCCAAACCTCATCAGCTAAAATCAGGCACTTATTTTCTCCACTGAACCCTGTAGGACAGGACCTTAAATATGGGAATTCTTCCGTTACCCAAGGTTCCTCTGTGTGCTCAGATAGGTGTGCATGGGCTTCAGTCGCTCTTGAAGAGAAGGATCCCTCAACACCATATCTAATCCTCTTTCAACCTGAAGCTACTGAGATTGTGGTAGAGGAATAAGAGATTGGGGCACGAAGGAAAGGGGGGATCAACAATAATCCAGACGCATTTGTGTTTTTGCTTTTTGAACAACAAGGCTGCTGTTGATAGTTCAACCAAACTAACTTTCAATGTTTTTGGTCCACCCAGTGACCAACATCAAGTGATAAAGCCATTATTGCTGACACTCTCTATTACCGCTTTGGGGAGCTCTTGCTGCCCCATCTGCGCCAACGATCCTTTCCATGTGGGGCCATAGGATTTGGACACACTGGCCAGACAATGAGTATGACACAGGCTTCCTTTGTGACTTACATGGCATCAGTATTTTTTAAAGGAGCCCATCTTCATCAGGGTATTAACTACCTCATTTTTATTTAATATGATAATATCTCTTAAGTTTATATCAGGTTCTATCTTAATGGGCAGGAGTGTTTTCCTTTGCTTAGGGAAATTTCCCAGAGAGGGCCAAAGCTTCCATAAATGAGCTAAAACTCACTGCAATAAAACCACAAGACCTTTTATTGTTGTCTTCGAATGAATCTAAAGTTGACATGGTAGACTCAAGAAGATGTTAAGCTCTGAGTCAGTTCAGCTCTTGCCATCTTCCTTTAACAAGCGTTACATACCACATGCCCTCATCTTCCAAGAAAAGCAAAGTACTGTCTGTTCATAGCATTTAAGAAATTTACTTCTCATTTAGCAAAAGTTCATGCCTCTGTAACTATTGTCTGAAAGGGAGAGGAACACTGTGTACACTGAGGATAAATCTTATTATTAGTTGTTACAATAGATGAGAACAAGGCTGACCACCAGACTGGCAAGGAACTCCCCTGCTTGAAGGATATTAAACAACATGAACACTGTTCAGGAAGCTGTCTCTAAAACTATTTGTCAGTACTTAGCCTATAACCACTACCCAATTCCTAATGTAGAGGGCTATTTTGTCCAATTGACCATATACTTTGGTTGACATATTTGCTATTTATTCTAATAGTGTTCCTTCAAATCTTGTTAATTAGCCCAGGAGGCCCTTATTCTTTCTCTTTCAGAAAGCCATGTCTCTGTCAGAATCCTGTCATCATTGCCAAACCTATAAAGAATGGTGAAAGGTTTGAGATGTTACATTGCTTGCAAGATAACAAGTTTTATGGATACCACAATAAGACACAAGGTTCCTGGGCCAATGCACAAGGAGGAACATGAGCATCCACAAATTTGCATCAGTTTCCCTTGGCCCACATCCCATGGGATGGTGCAGGAAAGAACAGAGGGATGCTAGCTCATGCAGTGGTTGCATTATAGGAAAGAAACTGAGCTCAAAGAGCCTGCATTTTTATAAAGGGCAGGAAGCCTACCTGTCTTTTACTCTAGAAGTATACATCCTCCAAAGTTAATCCTTTTACAAACATCTTTGAAAAGATAATCCAGAACAAACTGTCATTAGTACTTCTCACAAGATGTGCAGTAATGAAAGGGCCCTATGAAGAAATGTTTCCCAATTTTCATTCTTGGGTCTCTTATGAATCTGGCTTTCATAAACATGAGATTAATTCTTACCGTTTCATCATGTCAAGGCACTCTCGGTGTATCTTCATTTTTGTGTTCTGCTCCTTTAATTACATGAATTAAGTCCTTACAGTCAGCGCATTCACATAAACTGCATGGTAAGACTTCACAATGAATTTTTCTTCTCAGGAGTCTATATTCGAAAAAGTTGATCTAGAAAGAAAACGCTTAAAGTAAATATAACCAAATGTGTTATAGCATCTCTTTAGGCTCTATTCTTACAAAGTCTCCTCTTGTGTTTCTTATCGTCTTTCTAATTTTTCCTTGACATCCAAATCTTTCATAAAACTGTCTACTTTATTGGCATGTCAGTTTTGCTCATGTCCATGTGTAGTATGTTTATCTTACCATTTGGCTTTATATAAATTTATTTTTTTTTTCTGCTGCTTATTTATCTGTCTCCTCTAGTTTAGAATCAGTTATAAAAGAAATAAAATCTCTTTCATGTTCTGTTTCTATCCTACACTACTTAGTTCAGTGCTAGGCCCTCAGTAGATGCTTAATAAATGTTATTGAATTTCAATTCACTTAAAATTAGCCTATGGACTTCTGCTGGAAGTGAGAAGGAAATGGCTTATTTTAAAAATCATTTCATATTTTGTTGTTTTCCCTTATAAATTTGTGTGCGTGAGTGTGTATATACTCAGTTAATCATTTCCCTCATGACATTAAACTTAATTTGAGAAAAATATATTCTTTTAAAATATTGGTTTTATGCTTAATTTTCTTAGCATCTTTGATTATAATGAATAAAGCATTCCCTTATTGTTCACAGATGCTAAACTGAGATTTCCATATTTAAGTTTGGTTAAACAATATCTTCTGAGAAAATACTGTAAAATGAAAAGTGAGAAATTTTCTCTATTTTCAATCGTTCTTTTCTTATATAAAAAAGTGCTTTGAATAATCCTAATTACCATAAATCACTTTGTTTAACATCTTCCATAACTTATAATGCCCAATTCAGCAACTTGGAATTTTAAAAAAAAGGGTCATATTCATTAAACATTTAAGTCATATGATACTGTACAAGCGTGGTGGCTCATGCCTGTAATCCTGGAACTTTGGGAGACTGAGGTGGGAGGATCACCTGAAGTCAGGAGTTTCAGATCAGCCTGAGCAAGAGCAAGACCCCATCTCAGCAAAACAAATAGAAAAATTAGCCAGGCATGGTGCACCCCTATAGTACCAGCCACCCAGGAGGCTGAGGCGGGAGAATCACTTGAGCCCAGGAGTCTGAAATTGCAGTGAGCTGTGGTGATGCCACTGCACTCCAGCCCAGGCAACACAGTGAGACACTCTCTCCAATAAATAAATAATAAAAATAAATTATATGATGCTGAGTCCCCACCATGCTTACTCGGAAACTCTTCAGGGTATCATTTCATCAGAAGGTAAAATCAGAAATATTCTTTAGGCAGAGAATTGTATTCCATCCATCCATCCATCCATCCATCTATCCAAATATTAATATTTGGGTATCTATTATATGACTGATAATGTAACAGATAACGATAGTCTAACAGTGAGCCAAAACAATATGAAACCTGACCTCTTGAAGTTTTATCTGATGGATTATTAATCAAATAATCAAGGAACAAAATACAATGATAACAACAAAAAGTGCTACAAATGGGAAATTCATAGAACTATGAAAGCACAGTATAGAGTTATTTGGCCTAGGCAGAGATGTCAGGAAAGACTTCTTCTAGGAAATGATGACTGTATTGTGAAGAGGATTTAACAATGTGAAAGGTGGGAAGGAAAAGCATTCTATGCAGAGAAATATTCATATTCAAAAACACTGTTGAAAGAAGGACCAAAGTGGAACCAAGTCCCTCATAGTATACGTTTATAGCATGGCTGGAGGAGACAGAGAAGAGTTAGTATAAACTCAAGCTGAAGAATGAAAACTGAGACCTTCCCCTCCTACATAGTTTAATCATCAAAAACTAAGAACTGAGGTCACCTGAGTCAACTAGTGAGTCAGTGATTCCATTGATTTTTCTACCAGTTTCAGGAAATTCTTACCCTGGAAAATAGACTGTATACCAATAGATAACATCTCCAGTTCCTTTGGGAAATTCCTGCATATCAATCTATCTGAATAAACAGCTACTCATCTGGGAAAACAGTTAATTAATCAGAAGAATACATTCTGTCTTAGACAACTGCGTTGTTTATCAAATAGCAGCTTACTTAACAAAATTCACTTCTAACTTGGGTCACTAAATACTAAACTCTTATTATAATGTAGAATGTGCCCAATTATAATAATTTCCCTGATTTGAAAGACTCTCCTTATATTACTCGAGTTCAGATTTCAAAACTTGATAATATTCTCTGCTGGACTTCATCTTCTGGGATACTAGTAAGACTGTCAAGGTGGTATCTTTCCTTAAGACACTGGATCTAATAAATTTAATTTTGTTCAACAGATTATTCCAGTGGTCCCTGTATATACAGACCCAGTATGTACAGGGACTTTTAGGCTAGATGAAATTTTTTGTTTTTTTTTTGCTTTTGTTTTTGTTTTTATCCCTCTTCTTTTGATTCTAGCCTATACTCAACATAAAACCCTTGACATGTTTTCTTTTTTTCTTTTTTTTTTTTTTTGAGACAGAGTCTCACTCTGTTGCCCGGGCTAGAGTGCCGTGGTGTCAGCCTAGCTCACAGCAACCTCACACTCCTGGGCTCAAGCGATCCTCCTGCCTCAGCCTCCGGAGTAGCTGGAACTACAGGCATGTGCCACCATGCCTGGCTAATTTTTTTCTATTTTTTTTTTTAGTTGTCTGATTAATTTCTTGGTATTTTTAGTAGAGATGGGGGTCTCGCTCTTGCTCAGCCTGGTTTCGAACTCCTGAGCTCAAACAATCCGCCCACCTCGGCCTCCCAGAGTGCTAGGATTACAGGCGTGAGCCACCGCTCCCGGCCTTGACATGTTTTCAATGGGAGATAAAGTGTGGCATTGGGGTGACAGTAAGATTAGAATTGCATTTTTAAACAACCACTCTAGTTTTGGTGTTATAAACAAATTGTAAAGAGCCAGTATGAATTCTGAAAGTCTAGAGGCAATTAAAGTAGTGAGGTTCAGAGATGATGCTGGCTCTGCTTAGGATAATGAAAGTTGATATGGTAAGAAGTGGATAGGTTCAAAGAGTTAATTGGCCTATAAGATAATTAAGGGATTGTGATAGATCAAATAAAATGAATAAGATAAAGCTGGATACTCAATATAGATCTTTGATTTCTAGATTTCTCACTTCCACAATCCTTATTTTCTAGAAGTTATTTTTCTCTTTTTTTTTCCTATAAATTACTAAAGAGTATCACTTTTGAAACACTGAATATAAAACAGACAGGATATCCCAGGGTAGCTCCTCCTGGTCTACAGTCTATTTTAAATTGTGAGTGTACCTTTTCAGAAACTTGATGAGCAGACAACTTGTCATTACCTTTATTTTCTTTGGGATGAAATTATCATAATGGAGGCTCTTCTAACAAGAAAAGAATCAGACTGACGTTCAAGGCACCTTGATCCATATGACTATGAATTGAGGATTTCTGGACTTCACATAATCAAATGTGTGGCTCAGTCTTGATTTTTATTTATGTAGCACATTGAGTTCAGAAATGCAGAGTCACTTTTCCAAGATAACCTGGCAGATTCAGAGTGACTGGGCCCAAAGGTGTCCCTAGTCCTGGCTTCCACTTTGTCTCTGCCTCTGGATCTAATCCTCAATGATGTTAAAAAAAAAATCTATACATTTTATGGTACAAATAGCTCTCTCAAGCTCTGCAAGTGATTGTCTTGGGATTTTCATTATTCATTTGGCTTATGGGGTGGAAATGTCTCATCACATGGTGGGGTGGGGTCAGGAAAGAGTAATGTCCCCACTAGGCATGCTAGGCAGAGGACTCTCCCCTCTCTGGTCTTTTTGGATATTTTAGGAACTGTGAATTGAGGGGTAAGTGGTTGCTAGGGTGATGGCTGGAGGTATTCCAGCTGGTTCAGCCACCTCTCAACATTTAATAAGCCCCAAGGGAAGTGTCTGACCTCAGTTATTGGTAGGTCTTTTAGAATGCTAGATATTTAAGACTTCTTTGTTTTTAGTTTTTTTGTTTTTTGGTTTTTATTTCAGCATATTATGGGGGTACAGACGTTTAGGTTACATATGTTGCCCTTGTCCCCCTTCCCCTCCTAAGTCCAAGTTTCAAATATGTCCATTCTTCGGGTGGTGCGCATTGCACTATTTGTGTATGCATATACCCGTCCCCTCCTCCCTCCTTTCCCTCTCCCCTCCCCCGCCCAACATCCAATAGATGTTATTCTTATATGTGCACTTATGTGTTGATCAGTTAATACCAATTTGATGGTGAGTACATGTGGTGCTTGTCTTTCCATTCTTGGGATATCTCACTTAGTAGAATATGTTCCAGCTCTATCCAGGAGTATACAAGAGGTGCTATATCACCATTGTTTCTTAAACAATGAATAGTACTCCATTATACATATACCACATTTTATTAATCCACTCGTGTACTGATGGACACTGGGCTGTTTCCACATCTTTGCAATTGTGAATTGTGCTGCTATAAACATTCGGGTCCAGGTGTCTTTCTTATACAGTATCATTTGCTCTTTTGGGAAGATGCCCAGTAATGGGATTGCTGGATTGAATGGTTTTTGGTTTTTGACTCTTGCCACTATTTCTGGGCAGAAGGGAAAGCTCTGAACAATGCTCTAGTATATTATCAGTAAAATATTTTGTTTTTCAACAATGCTACTTCATTATTCATGCATTTTAACATCATTCCTAATCCCCTCCCTACACATCGGTAACCTTAAGGACATGTGTTAGTTATATATCCTTATAATTGCATGTATCCTTATAAATATGTAGCACATATTAGACCATATATGTATGTTAATTTATGAAATGTTTATTAGTTATTGGCAATATTCTATTTCTATAATATTAATATTTGCCCAATTATTGTGTCTATATCTAGTTTAATGCTTTGAGTGGCTGCATAGTATTTTTTACTGTGTATTCACCACATTTTACTTATCTTTTCCTCTATTAATAGACACCTAAATTTCTTTAACTTTTCCCTACAACAAAATGCACTGAGACTAAAATCTATATATATATCTTCTAATGGAATGGTGAGTGAATTATACTGGGACATGTACAAAGAAGAAAAATTGTGATATCACAGTTTCTGTGTGTGTGCATGTGCGAGTTTGTGACATGTATGTGTATATATCTGTATATGTGCTGAATTTCACTAAGTACTGTAAGATTTCTCTAGGAAACCTGTACTAAAAGATGTAATCCCATAAAATACAAATGCATCAAGAATTCTGTTTCCTTACATATCTCTAAACTCTTGATCATATTCAAATGTTTAATTTCTGCAGGCCTGGTAGATAGTAGTATTATTTCCTTGTATCTGATTCCCAGTGAAATTGCATATCTTTCCATATACTTGCTACACTCATCCCCCATACCGAAGCCCCGGAGCCTCTAATCTGTTTCCGTTTCTATAAGTTTATCATTTCAAGAATGTTATATAAATGAATATCTTCAATTTTTGCTTATCTTAGAAAGACTTTTTATTTTTCCCTCATTTTCCATCATATTCCAAGCTTTCTAGAGTAGCATTCCTATAAAAAAGTTTCCTCGAGTTGGGTTTTAGTGTACCGCTTGGGAAGGGTGTGGTGACTCTGTTTCCAGGTAGATGCAATTGTATAGTCCCTGTGCAGTTTTTTTAGCTGTATTCAACGTCAGTAATAACTGTAGATGCCCAGAAGCCTAGGCTGTAGAATTTTCTGGCAGTGGTGTCAGCCTTACAAGAGTTCTAAAGGGAGCCCATTATTGGGAAGCAAAAGGTTGATAATCACTACCATAAAACTCACTAGTAGAGCAGATACACAAAGGAGAAAGAAAAGAACCAAACCTTATCAGTTATCACTACAGAAAACCACCAAACCACAATGATAAGCAATAAGACGATAGAAAGAAAGGAGAAAGGACATACAAAACAACCAGAAAACAACAAAATGAAAGGAGTAAGACCCCACCTCTCAATAACAACCTTGGATGTAATTAGATAAAATCCCTTTTAAAAGTTATAAACTAGTGGAATGGTTTCAAAAAAACAATAACCAACTATATGCTGCCTACAAAGAAGTCACTTCACCTGAGAAGACACATATAGAATGAAAGTAAAGGGGAAAAAAAAGATATTCCATGCAAAAGGAAATCAAAACAGAGCAGAAATAGTTATGCTTATATCAGATCAAATAGACCTTTGAGCTAAAAAATGTAAAAAGAGGCAAAGATAATGACAGAGGAATCAATTTAACAAGAAGGAATAACAATTCTAAATATATATGCACCCAACACTGAAGCACCCAGATAAAGCAAACATTATTAGCTCTAAACAGAGAGATAGACTCCAATACCATGGTAACTGGGAACTCCAACACTCCACTCTTAGAAATGAACAGGTCATCTGGACAGAAAATCAACAAAGAAACATTGGGATTAAACTACATTTAAGAATAAATGAACCTGACATTTACATTTTATTCAATAACTGCAGATATACACTTTTTTCATCAACTCATGGAACATTTTCCAGGATAAACTACATATAAGGCCACAAAACAAGTCTCAAAAAATTTAAAATAATTGAAATTGTATCAAGTATTTTTTCTGACCAAGATGGAAAACAATTATAAATCAATAACAAGAGGAACTTTCAAAATTTTACAAATACATTAAAATTAAATAACATGCTCCTGAATGAACTCAGTGAAAAAATTAAGAAGGAAATTAAAAATTTTCTTGAGACAAATGAAACTGAAACACAACATACTAAAACCTATGAGATACAACAAAATAAGTACACTGAGGAAAATTTATGGTAATAAACACCTATATCAAAAAAGAAGAAAGATTTTAAATAAACAGCCTAATGATACATCTTAAAGAATTGAAAAAGCAAGAACAAATGAAGCTTAGAATTAGTAGAAGGAATGAAAAATAAAGATCAGAACAGAAATAAGCAAAACTGAGACTAAAAAATACAAAAGAACAATGAATAAAAATTTGGTTTTTTTTAAAGATAAAAAAATTGGCAAATCATTAGCTAGATTAAACAAGAAAAAAAAGAAAACACGCAAATAAATAAATTCAGAAATGAAAAGGACACATGACAACTGATACTACATAAATACAAAGGATCATTGGAGACTATTACAAAATCCTAAATGCCAACTGATTAGGAAATCTGCAGAAATGTTTAAATTTCTTAGAAACATACAACATATCAAGATTGCACCAAGAAGAAATGGAAAACCTAAACAGGCCAATTATAAGTAACAAGACTGAATCTGTAATAAAAAGTCTCCCATCAAAGACAAGCCAAAGAACCAATGATTTTGTTGCTGAATTCTACCAAACATTTTAAAAAAAGCTAATACAAATTCTTCTCAGATTCTTCCTGAAAATTGAAGAGAAGGTAATACTTTCAAACTCATTCTGTAAGTTCAGCATTGTCCTGATACCAAAACCAGACAAGGACACAACAACAGCAACAAAAAGAATAATGTAGGTCAATGTTCTTGATGAATATAACTGCAAAAATTCTCAACAAAATACTAGCAAACTGAATCCAACAGCACATTAAAAAGTTCATTCATGATAATCAAGTGGAATTTATTCCAGGGATACAAGGATGGTTCAACATATGTAAACTGATAAACATGAATGAAGGACAAAAAGCTTATGATCATTTAAATAGATGCAGAAAAAGCTTCTGATAAAATTCAACATCTCTTCATGATAAAAACTCTCAAGAGAGTAGGTATAGAAGGAATGTACCTCAACACATTCCTAATTTTATATCTTGAGAACATATTTCATTTAATAGAGTGGAAATAAGACATAAACACAATATTTTACAAATCAAATTGGAAAACAAGCCAAGTCTTTATCAAACTTACAAAATATTCCACTTGAACATCCAGTTGAGATATACAGCAATTGAAGTTTTTAGGTATGAAGTCTGTGTTGAATTCTAGACATGACAGACTGACACTGAAACATATTGAAACTTATCAGCTTGATTTTTTGAGAGGTGTTGCCCAGGTTCTTTGGCTCCTGGCTTGGAAGAATCACAAGCCGGTCCAGTGCCACAAAGTGATGACAGACACTAGCATTTCCACACAAGCAGCTTTTATTGCAGGCTATTTTGCACAGAAACAGAAGTGGAAGTACAGTTCCTGAGGGGAAATGGATCTGTCTCTGCAAGTGGAGAAGACGCTGGGCTCTTAACACACTTCTATTTTTACGTCTATGCTTTATGATATGCTAAATGGTGGGTGGAAATTTCATTACTTTCCTGGGAAAAGGATGGAGAGTTCTTAGAAGTAAGGGCCCTCCCCAATTTTATCCTTATAGGGTAACTTCCAGCGGTTGCCACGACATTTGTAAACTGGCATGGAGCTGATGGGTGTGATTTTTACTATGCTAATATATGTTAATGAGGAAAAGGTTACCTCTGGATTTGAGCTCCTAGTTTCTGCGCATGCTCCTGGCCAGCAAAAGTCCCTAATCGCAAATTCCTGCCATTGTGGGTTAGGTTCTAAATGCTCACTGGCCTCCTCATTTTTGCCCCCAAATATTTTCCTGTGGTGAGGGCTGCCAACCTGCACCTGTCCCTACCAAAACTGAAGGAGCAGACAAAATGGCTCAGGAAGAGAGCATAGAGATGATTATAGGGCAAAGCAGATAACCTCAGGGAACATTAATATTTGCAAGATGAGTAGAGAAGGGAAATCAATAAAAGACAATTAGAAAGACAGTCAAGAAGGTAGGAGAAGCACCAGGAGAGGGTGTGGTTAAGTCTGTCTAATCGGTAAGAGAGGTCGTAGGAGGGAATTATAAAGTGTTAAGTATTATAAAGAGGCAAATTTCCAAGAAAACCAAGAGCTATTTACTTAATAATTTAAACCTTTATCAGCAGCCTTTATGAACATCATATTAGGAGAAGTTGTATGGTATATGGTACAATTGGATAATTTAAGTGTGAAAAATATAGAATGAGAATAAAATATCTTTCAGAAGAATATAGATTTGAAACAAGAATATACATAGATAATGCAAGAACATTATGTTCAAAATGACTTAAAAAAGAGCATGCTGAATACTTTTCTAAGATTTTCTTCCCCTTGAACAAAAACGTCTCCAAATTAAACATTGAGATATAGGGAAATTCCAAATAGAATTTAATTATCAATAGTTTCAGTCCTTTAGAGATTCTTTTACTCAGCTCTCTTTAGTCTTAACTGCTAGAGCTGGGCAGAATTGACAACAAAAAATGAAGCTACTAAGGGTGGTGCTTTATAGTTCACATTGTGTAATATCCCAAAGCACCGCAAAGCTATCTATCGCAAAGTCTCTCTTGCATTTTTATCTTGGAATTATTACAGATACAGTGGATAAAGGCATTAAAAGAACTCTGATAATCTTTATTTTTATCTCCCAAAAGAAATGTTAAAAGGATTCGGTAGAAAAACACACCAAAACTAACGCTTGCTAATATATGGCTATAAAGCTATGCCTGGGATCCAACACCATGCTGAAATTAAACAATTGTATTTGCTGGCCAACCTCATTCTAAATAATAGTTTTTCTTCCCTAAGGGAGGCATATATTAAATGTAATCATCTTTTCATTATGAGTTCACAGGTTTTATTTCTTATGAATCCCTAGTAAAAGTGTGCTAGAGCCCTATATCAGAGAGAACACACTGAAATATTTTTACTCATGATAACTTTCTGCGTCTTCTTTAATCTCCTTTCAGTAAGGAGAGATTCCCCTTTGCCAATCTTTGAAAAACATTTCTGCTCTACTAAGAGTGTCAAATTAAAGAAAGAACATCAAGATTTTAATCTATTTTATTACTTCCCAAGCTTTAATTTTGCATACTCTTTTAAAATATTATATTTAGGAGTGTTTTGCCTTCAAATCTACTTGCTTCTTTGTGATACTGCCAAACCTCATGAGTTTTTCTTTATAGCTTTTATCACACTTGTTGGTTTTTCTTTACTTGTTTTTCATTGCCACTAGATTATGAACAGCTTAAGCACAAAACTGCAAATTATTCATATTTGTATTTTCATGTGCTTCCACGAGGCCCAATAGATGTTGAAGGCAAAGTAAATGTAGAAATTAATCGTGGTTGAGATAGAGCGCTCATTTTTTAAAGAAAATATTGTAAACAACATTTGCTTTAGGGCAAAACATGCAGTTTTAAAAAACACACAGTTTTAACCATTCTAGAAATGATTAAAAATAAACGCACACAAGGTGTTTAGTGTTTTCCTTAGAGAACTACAACTACTCCATTTACTTTCTTGTTGGACAGGCTGTTCCTTAGTAGGAAAGATTGTTCTTGTTAATTAAACGAACACTCCCTGGAATGCCATGAGGAAAGTGACATTACAGTCAACTACTCGATCGAATAAACTAAAACCTTAGCAATAGTGATGAATGTCCCAACAAATAAAGACTTCTTGGATAGATGAAATTTCAAATTACAGTAAAACCCCCACAATACCAAAATATAAATTCTGTGGTACTGGTAAACAGCACCGATTCTCTGATCTGCCCAAGTTCAAAAAGGGTCAGGGCAGGTGAAAGAAAGATAATTTCTTTTCAGTTGTGGTGGGGGAGATGGAAGAAAGTGTTGATAAGTGACTGTCTCACGATCATTTTAGTCTTTCTCAGTTCCGTATAGAGTGCACACTTTCTTTGTAATGATTGGTTCTTTTTCTACTTGGCCTAATAAATGAAAACAAATAAACAACTTCTCCCCCCATCCCTTTTTTTAAACTGCATAGTAACTGTAAGATCAACAGATCAACTGTTTTTTGTTAACTCTGCGATACCACTACCCCGCATTTTGAACAATTAAATTTTTTGGAGCTTAGTTATTCGGTCATGGCAGAGTTTCACCACTTATATAATTTGAAATAAATTCCAATCATACTGAGCTTGTTTCATGGGTAAACTACATTTTAATTTGCAATCTTGTCTTTGCAAATTATAAAATTTTCATATCATCCTCAGTGTTTTAAAAGTAAACAATACTGTGATTGAGACAACCTTTAACAAATTGAAAGTTAAATAAGTATTTCCACCAGAAACAAATGTTGGTCTGATTGAATGTTCCCAAATATAATTTTGGTTTACTTAAACAAATATTTTAATTTGAAAGTATTTTCCAGGGCAAATGTGGTCACATAGTAATTAACATATAACACGGTTCCTCATAACAGACTTCTTGTCAACAAATATTATATTACTGGAAGAATAAGAATTAGAAAATCTAATTTTATATAAAGATTTAAAAAAATAAATTTCAACAGTATTAAACCCACAAATCAGTGTGGAAGAGTGAAATATAATAACTTTAATTCTTTCCTTGAAGATACTTCATGAGAGGAAAATAAACCAACTGGCACATAAGAACTATACAGGTGGGGTTTTTTTCTTAAGTAAACAAAAGTCTTTCATCATTCTTTTATCACACATTAGTTCCACATTTAAAATTATTTGTTCCAAATGTGGACTGCTACCATACTTTCAGTATATCTGAGACAACACTAATTGTTTGATGTAATAGGACTGCTTTGTAACATTTGCCCAAGTACTGAATGAGTAATGTAGTTAATATGTTTGTAACAATAGCTTAACCTCTTTCAAGATTTCTCAAATGGATTTCATGTTTATTTTCATTTTTTATGTAAAGAAATTTTAAAATGATTCTTTAAAATCATTTAATTATATTCATGAGTTTGCTTTGAGATTCAGTTTTACACATGCAGTTAAGACAACAAAAGGAAAGCACAAGAGAAAAACCCAAGCTAGCAATATGTTTTTGTTATACCAATCCAGAAAATTCGTTCCTAAGCAAGGGACCTGTGTAAAATTAGCTACTGACCAAGCAGAAACTTATGCAGAGAGCACAGCTTTTGTGTATTTAGGAGAATACACTGGATTTGGAATGTTCTTCTGGGCAATCATTACAATTAAGCATATTAAATTCCTTCTCTTTTTTGCCAAAGTTAATTTATATTTCACTTCAAAAAATCATCTCTATAGTTAAATATGTCTTTATGAAAGTCAATGCTATTGCTTAACCATTTGTTTTTGTACAGAAAATGTCTTATTTCAACAACAGTACACTATTGAAAAGCCAGCTGTGCTCCTTTTTAATCAAGGGAGCTTTTCCATGATAACATGAAAAAATTCATACTCAGTGACTTAGAAAACATCTTCATCTCCATCTCCCAACCCTGAAACATCTACTTCAGTTGGCGCTGTCTCTCTTGTTCTCTGTCATCTCACTGGAAATGTTTTTTGTATCCTTTCTGACTCCAACTCTAAATGTTGACTCCATCCTTGCCTTTCCGTCTTATCTTAAATCTTAGTCCTGCCCACTCCTGTGAGTCTAAAGATGTCTAAATTTATAGTGCTAATCTCCCCACGACCCTCATACCTCTACCTCTACACTTGATGTCTCCATGACATGCTTTATGCATAGCTCAAACTTAATATGCCCCAAACAAAATTTTTCATTTCCCCATGCTCCAAATCTACTCCTTTCATTTCAGAAAAATGATTCACCATCGATGTATTTACTCTGGTCAAAAAAAAAAAAAAATCTAGGAATATTCCTTACAACCACTCTTTCCCATTACATACAACTAATCCATCAGAAAATTCTCTAAACTCTAACTATATCCAGAATATATCCACTTTCCATTCTCTCCAGCGCTACCACCCTACTGATAGATGCATAGATGCACTAGATAGAACCCAATTTAAGCAAAGCATTGCTTCCTAAGGGAGGACAGTCAGCAGACACCTTGGACCTCTCAGCCACTTTAGGACATGCCTCAGCTTCAGTGAGCCACTGCCCTGGGGATACTTCCTTCCCAGGGCAGCTCTCATTCTCATCAAGTGACTTAACAGGTGCGGATTATAAATACTTCAGATCTGGGCTTTTTATCTCAATGCAGAATGTTCAGATATATGTACACCAGACCATTATTACTTAGATTATGTATAGAACAATGAATAATAAAATATAAAGTGCCAGAGTTTTGTCCACCAGCAAATAAGGTTATAGCAAGATGCTAATTTTATTTCAGTGTTGTATTGCATTCTATTATTTTAAAAATTACATTAGTTATCACCAATAATAGAAATACCACCACCTGCCACTACCATCCCTGGAAGATTTATTTTGTGGCTATTCTGAAAGATGTATCAGTATTTAAAAAATAGAAATATTGCATGTAATTGTTTTGTAAAATGATTATTAGTTTGAAAAATAGGCATTCAACTACTTTTATTTGCTTTACTTCTATGAAGTTGGTCCTAAAATTATAAAGTATTTGGGTTGTCTCTTATTCAATAAATTTTCTTCCCTTGCAAAATCTTATAACTAAAAACATGATAGGCTTAGACTTCTGAGACTAAACTGTCAAACAGTATAGTTAACCATTTTTACCTTGTAAGAAAGTCTAAAACTTTTATTACCTGTGGCTAGTTCCTTTAATAGAGGACATGCTTGTATAGCTACAATGTCATACCAGAAGGGAAAACTAACTACATCTAAAACAGAAGAACATGATAAAAAATTGTTTGAGCTGTAAACGTTTTCTAAATTTGAATTAAAACAGCTAAAAGGAACAGGTATAAACAGAAGCAGGATTATAACCACTTGTATGAGCTTTCTACAAATATTTCTTAAATATCTCCTTAACTTGACATTGTTTTTACCATTGACACTTTCCACTTTTAATTGTGGGAAAATATAAATTATTTAGAAAAAGCAACTTACCAAGTAAATGACATATATATATCCTATTGTTTCAGCCAGTTGACCAGATGAGCAATACACCATTACAATTACAGTATTTCAGATAATCAAAATATTTTAAAATTAATGTTCTTATAGTTATTTGCTGTGTGATGTATCACTTTATGGATTATATATATATATCAGCTTATTTTTTTTCTGCACATACTTCTTAAATCTACTTAATAACATTTTTACCTCTTGAGTTTAATATGAATGTTGGAGGCTGGCAGGAAGTAAGTGAAGAAGATGACGACTTCCCTAAATCTGTTTTTATAGGTGTTTTTGGTACTGCTAAGATTTTGATTAGCTCATTTACAATTATATAAAGACATCAATCTGAAGCCAGCCATACACTTAAGGCTATTCTTTCCTGGGGGAAAAATCCTACAAGTTTGCCCTAAAGAGAAAATCCCACTGGAGGAATTGAAACAACATAGATTGCAAAATATCAGAATGTGTATTTAGGGATAGAATCTTTCTGTAACAGTTATGAGATTCATTCCCCACTCCCTCCCCCTAAATAGGGGAGAACATTCTTTCTGTTAGCCCATCCCTCCTTCCCAGTCTATAGCCCAGACTGATGGATTCCCTCTGTAGGCGATTCCCCCTCCCAGGGGAAAAGTGAAGGTCAATGTATGTACATCCAGTAGTGTCACAGCGACATATTTGTCTTATCATAAAATTTTAAATTGCTTATGTCTATACAGAGTTTAGCTGTTCAGATGTTTGGATTTCTAGAAAAGCAGTTTTCTTTATTAATGACTTTGGTTTCTTTTGTTAACTAGATAGTTTTTCATTTATAAAATGGTATCTTGGAAACTACTACAGTGAGAGAATAGTTTACTCTCTATATATACAAGGCATAAATCAGAACTAATGATTGTTTTAAATCACTTAAGGATATGTATCACAAAAAGGAGGGGGGGAGGAAAGCCCTGTTCCAAATCTATATAGGTAGAAACAATGAACAATGTATTCTTTGCTTACACTTGGGTAGTAGAAGAATTTTAAAACAATACTATTTAAATCAAGTTAATAAATGATGTGCTTTCGTGGAGTGATTTAAAGTGGAAAATAATGCAAAATACACAATTAGTCTATGTAATACTGTGAAGCTAGTGGTATTCATATTGGGGGTTTGCACTTTCATTGTACTTCGTTTTATTGGCACTGAATTTAGAAATGGAAAATGCCTTAGTATTTATCTGTTTATATAGTAGTTCCAGACAATGGTACCTCAGAGCAGTGATGTGTAATGTACCCAAAATTATTTTCTAGATAATTAATATGTCTGATTAAAATTCAGATGTCTCAATTCTATTTTCAGAGCTCGCATTCACCATGACCAAATATCCAGCCTTCCTGTAATAGATATCCCTTGCTTTTAGATTTGCTCTCAGCTCTGTAGAAATCGGTGCAACCCTGGGCTGACCATCGGGAAATTTTTTTCTTTTTTATTTCAGGATATTACAGGGATACAAATGTCTAGGTTACATATATTGCCTTTGCCCCGCCAGAGTCAGAGCTACACGCGACCTATTAGGTGTGAATATAGGAATTTTTTTTTCTATGATATGCTTCTCCTTCATCTCAGCCTGTTGTAGTCATGTTCCTCACCTTCCTCCATACTTAGTCAATATCTCAGCCCTTCTGTTTTGCCTTTGTCAGTTCAGATTTTGTACATTTAAGAATTATTCCTTCAATTCTTAAGTAATAAACCAAAAAATCTCGCTTTCTATTAACTATTCCCCAGGAAAATTTTCTAGGTGCCAATTTTTTATCTCCTCTTGCTTATGAGAGCAAAAATTTCTCACACAAGGCTCAGCAGACAGTGCCCCCGCCCACAGACATTATGTCAATCTATTTATTCTTTCCTGAAGTTACATCCCCTGGAATTCCATCTCTCTTTGTCCTTTGTCTCTTCCTACACCCTAAAGCAAATTCCAACCATTGTACCCAACTGTGAGAGTCCAGAAGGCTAGCCCACCTTTAGAGGGAGGTGGGGCATTTTGAATGTGGTTATAAGAGAATTGAATATAAATAAATGAATGAATGAATGAATGAATAAATGTTATCATGCTAAGGATAGTCAAAATACGCTAGTAGGAGGTATTATTCTACTCTTTTTTAATTCTCCTTCAGTCCTCACGACTTGTACTTTTGAAAGATGGGGTGGGGTTGGCCGTAAGAAGGCTGTAGAAAGAAAACACATGATCAAGTTAATCTTCGAAAACTTTTAACTCACATTGGGTCCTATGGCTATCTACAAAACCTCAAAACAGAGAGATAAGACAGCCAAGAATAATTTACTCCTATAGCACAATCTGTCTCATTTTAAAATAATATTTTCTCTGATTCTCTTTTATCTCGGTGATCACATATCCAACAGAAATCACAGTTTTTAGCTTATTTGAAAAAACTTGCAGATAGTTTGCAAAATAAGCCAGCAGAGATATCATACAGAGATATGTACGAAATACCCTGCATATAAAAAATAAACAGAGATCGGTGAAAAAGATCCATAGAATAAATGGATCTTAAAGTTACAGAGGATCAGAGTTCTTTATGTAAAAAACAAAACAAAAGAAAAACATTTTTATAATGTATTACCTTTAAAATTACATAGAAATTTTATTCATGGAAAATATGCAGTCTCACTATGGGATGATTCAACGCACTCCTGATCCAACCCAAGCAAATTTCCTTTAATTCATGTTCATTACTTTGATTAAAATAATTTTTAAAAATTTAATAAATTTTATTAATCAAAGAATAAAAATAATTCCGAATGCATCTGTTAACCAAGTTAGTTAGAGAATAAAGTTCTTTTGTAAGTGGAATTAAAATTTTTGTTTTAAACAAGTAAAACTATCTGTCCAAGAGATCCTATTTAAATCATCATAGCTTGCCACTAGTTTTCATTTATCAGAATGTCAGGTTTTTGTGTTAGGTTTTGAAATTGGAACATGACATAAGTGTTCTATGTCAGACCACTTAATAAATAATATAGCCTGTTCTACTTCATAGAGTGCTTGTTTTTTTAGAATGCAAAGAAGAATACTGAATAATATATCCTACAGTGTATTACATGTTAATATTATGGCTAAAACTGGAAGTTAAATCTAGTTCTGATCTTTAGTTTCTTGGCTAAAACATGAAAGAAGCAGATTGTATTGTCTCATATAGCATTCTTAAAGGTATTTTTTTTCCTGGTGTGTTCATTTCATTTTCAAAAGTCTTGTCCTTTGAATATATTTAAGGTTCATAGTGTAGTCTCCTTCTTTTTTTTTATTAACAATATTTTATCTAATGAGTTAATTGTTTATTGTTGGCAATTTTATAAAACTACTGTGTGCTTTTTATTTACTGGCTTAAAACACACTGTGTGGGTGGGCAAAATAATATTTTAGAGCTGCCACCATGCCAGCTGGCCACCTCAGTGTCTCGCGGTGGGTGTTCAGCTTCGTTCAGTTGCCATATGACATGAAACAGGGCTCTGACCCTTGCAGCACTTCTGCTTGTAAAAGTGAGCTAGGCTATAAAAATCACGATGATTTCATCAACAGTAGATCCTCCAAAGATACATTCCATGCTTTTGGTTATTTACTGTATACGGTCAGCGGAGTAATGCCCTGTCAAAGTTAGTCATTTAAGAAATGTTTAAAAAGACTGGGAGTCAGGCATAGTTGCTAAAGATTTTCTTAAGACATTGCAGCTAGAAAGTTATTATTAATTACCACATCTTATAACACATATTATAAAAATTTGATATTGTCAGCCTCCTTTATATTTCATACATTGCCCTTCCTCATTGTGTGAAATTTCATAACTAAGCTCTTTTCAGAATATATGGTTATTAGAATACACAGGATACGTGTATGCAGGTAGATGAATACCAATATCCAGTACCCAGGATTGAATTTTATAGTCTGGATTTTGGTTTTGATTTTGATTATCTATACCATATTTTTAAGCAATGGCAATTCAAATCATGCATCCTGAGTGTTTAAGTGGAATTATGGCAATAATCTCAGTATCAAAGTTCTGGGAATTTTTTAATTCAATGTTTAATGGATGTGCATGTGCAGACTCATAAAGAGCAGATGAAAATTAGTTAGAGCAAGAATACAATGATATTAGATCATTAAACAAGGGCTAGCAAACTTTTAGTTTGTCCCACCAAGACAAAGGTGATGTCCCAATGATTTTCTGGTGAAATGAAAACAGATAAAAAATGTTCTTTTATAATAGCACAGAGAAAAATCATTATGCCACAAAGATCTGTTTAGAAACTTTAGAACATTATTCTGATTTAGATGTGAAAAGAGTATGCTAATAAAAGGACACACAAATGCAGTGATATAGAATAGTATATATGGTTGCATAGCACTGAACTGAGTCCCCACCAGAGAGGTGGACTAAAATGACCTTCCAGGTTCCCTTGAGTGTTGAGCATCTACGATCCTAGGATCTGATGATGCAGAAAAAATTTCCCACATTTTGATATCAGTCTCAGGAGATTCTTTGTCTTTTAGTATTTTTAATATTGAATTTTCCAAAACAATGAAGGTCAATTTATTGGCAAAGAAGCAACAAATCCAGAAAAATAGAAACCTGCTTGAAATTAAAACCACAATGAGGTATCATCTTACTGTAATCAGAATGGCCATTATTAAAAAGATGGAAAAAAAATAACAGTTGTTGGTGAGGATGCAGAGAAAAGGGAACCCTTAAATTCTTCTGGTGGGAATGAAAATTAGTACAACCTCTATGGAAAACAGTAAGGAGATTTTGCAAAGAACTAAAAATAGAACTAAAATATCATTCAATCCAGCAATCCCACTACAGGGTATCTACCAAAAGGAAAAGAAATCATTATATCAAAAAGACACCTGCATTCATGTGTTTTATCATAATACTATTCACAATAGCCAAGATATCCAATCAACGTAAGTTTCCATTAGTGGAAGAATGGATAAAAACAATGTAGTGTAGTTAGACAATGGAATATTATTCAGTCATAGAGATGAATATAATCATGTCTTTTGCAGCAATGTGGATGGAACTGGAGGCCATTATCTTAAACAAAACGAGCCAGGCACACAAAGTCAAATATCCCATGTTCTCACTCATAAGTGTGTGCTAAAAAATGTGTACACATGGACATAAAGAGTGGAAGGATAGACCAGGGGTGGTTAACCTTTTCATTTTGGAAGGCCACATTAATTTAGCTGTAATCAAATAAGGCCACATTCAAGAACACAAGGATGAAAAAACATGCACCACATGTACTCACCATCAAACTAGTACTAGTACCAGGTGCTCACATGGTAGTAACCACTCACTGGGTGCCGGTTGGGTGGGGGGGATGGGGGTGGGGGCTAGAGCGGGTGGGGTGAGTAAACCCCAGCTAATGGAGACGGGGCGCACTCTATGGGGGAAGGACACGTTTGTGCCCCTGGCTTCAGCGAGGCAAATGCATTTCATATAACCAAAATGTTTGTACCCTCATATTATCCTGAATAAAAAAAAAAGGAACTGAAAAAAAGGAAACTTCAATATACTTAAAAATGTACATTATTTTGTAAAAATTTAACCACTACATAGTAATACTTAATAATTACAAAAAATTAAAACTATTTGTTCATTTTAAAGCTAACTAGCCTTTTAATGACTTTGTCATGTCTTCTTTTTGTTGGAAAGCATTTGAATATTTGCTTGCAGCATGGAAATCCACAGTTTGATCTTCTGCATAGGTGTCAGTCATTTGTGACTTTAAGAGTGTTTTGATTTGGGTTAGGTAGGAGAATGTAGATTCACAGCAATAAGTGGCTGAAAAGCAGAAAACATTTTTCGGGCATGTTGCTAAAGATGTGGATATTCTACTGCATTTTTCCACATTTCAATCGGATCTTTCTTAGCATCAAACAATGACTTTAAAATGTCATCTACTGAGATCTCAATCAACTTCATCTGTAATTCTTTAGGTGCCTTGGTGATATCAATGGCTGAAATGCTCATTTTTTTTTTTTTTTCGAGACAGGCTTTTTTGCCCGGGCTAACATGAGTGCCATGGCATCAGCCTAGCTCACAGCAACCTCAAACTCCTGGGCTCAAGCAATCCTTCTGCCTCAGCCTCCCAAGTAGCTGGGACTACGGGCATGTTCCACCATGCCCGGCTAATTTTTTCTATATATTTTTAGTTGTCCAGATAATTTCTTTCTATTTTTTAGTAGAGACAGGGTCTCACTCTTGCTCAGAGCTGGTTTCGAACTCCTGAGCTCAAACAATCCACCCGCCTCAGCCTCCCAGAGTGCTAGGATTACAGGTGTGAGCCACCGCGCCCCGGCCTGAAATGCTAATTTTATTGTGGTGTTATGATTCTCAATGTCAGTGAACCTTTCATTGTACTCTCCAATTGGCCTATAACAGCTGCATATTATTCAAATAATTCACATGTATTAATATCATCCTGCTCATCAGAGACCTTTGCTAACTGGGAAAAATGTTCATCAAAATTTCCTTTTGAGGAATAAGTGTTTTGAAAAAAGATAGCTTTTATTGAAGTACTTGGATTTTTTGCCACCTCTCATATGTAGACTTAGTTTTACCTTGCAAGAAATGTTTAAGTCATTTTGATTTGACATGATATCACACAGAAATGCTACATTCCTATAGAAATCTTCTCTTAATAATTTACATCATTGCTGATTCTGTTCTTCATAAAATTTAATTACCTGTTCCTGCAGAGACAAAATTTTGGCTAACACTTGTCCCTGAGATAGCCAACACAGTTTGGAAATTTTATTACATTAGTGCTGACTTTCTTATTTTTACAATTGCACTGTGATTTTATAAAAAGTTATTTGTTTTTAAGAAATTATTTAAAGGCAGAAGACATGTGCCTGAGAATTATTGTTAAATGTTTCAGAAAATTTTATATACATTTACACAAAAATTTTGAACCATTTGAAAATAAGTGCACACACACATATAATATGGTAATATTTTTTTACATTTGGGGAAGCTACATGGTGAAATGTATGCAGGAATTCTTTGTACTAGTATTGCAATAAGTCTACAATTATTTCAAATGTGAAGAAAATAAATGTGAAGAAAATAAATACAAAATCAGTCTCAAAATCCATGATAATCAGAAGTTGATAGCAAATTCTATGAGACGCATACTTTTAAATGTGCTACAGTCATAGCAGTTTTGCCCGGACTTTGCTGATTTGCCCCCAAGAAATCCCGACTAAAGTTTAGTTTAAAGTCACACCTCACATAGTTTTGTCAGTCATGGATCATATGCTTTTGTTTCTATAAAATTTTATTCTGGCTATTGATTTTATTAGAAATTCCTTAGGTGCAAAATAGTTTGACTTTATCCAGAAGAACACATTTACCGATCATTTTCTGAGTCCCTTTATCTGGAAATTTTGAAATATTGACTGTATCAACTGAGACAAAAATGAAGAGAAGAGTTTAGATAGGTCTGTGGGTAATGTATTCTCTTATGGAAAATAACAGTCTAAATTAAGTTTTTCTGCAACCCTAACAAAATTTTCAAATCCTTCATATAACTTCCTCTGAAAGTCAAATTATTTATAATAGAAATACTGGGACATCCATGTTTATATTATTGGACCCATTCTTCTGGTCATGTTAGATTAGGTCAGAGTATATATATTTGATCTAAAGAGAGTCAACTGATTGGCTCACTAAGGAGCAGACTGGTCTTTTAACAAAGTTCAACTCAGAGACATATACTATAAGCTCTGGATTCGATGCTTCATTTAGAGTCAAGGCCTGAAACAGCACCACGATAAACCTAGTAAAGTGAAGGAGAAATAGATACTATGAATCATCAATGGAGACATCAAATATCCAAATTGGAGACTCAAATAGGAAAGAGAAACAGTGTTTCTTCTGAGAGCAAGGGAAGAGGAGCAGATACAGAGTAGCCACTCTCCAACCTGATAACACATTAAATCCTAGCACTCTATCACTAAAGTCACAAGTCTTCATTCATGTGAAACTCCCATTGTCTTTTCAATAATTCTGCATGGGTATGGTCTTAGTTTCTATTCCTTGAAACAACAGACCCTTAACTAGCCTTTTCTTAACTAATCTTTTCTACCCCTTTTGCTCAAAGCAAATGCACGAAGGTGTAACCAAATAATAGATAGTTAAGTTTAAAACAAAACAAAATGAGGTGACAGCCAGTTGACAAGACCCTTACGTATATTTGTATCCTGTTAAGTAGAGAGAATATAAAACTGAGAGTTAGCATATTTGGATTACGGTCTGGTTCTGTCACTTGTCAGCTAGATGGCTTTATTAAGAAATTTTTTAAAAATATAAAAGTGTTAATCCCTTTTTTTCTATATTGAAGAAAACTCCTGTTCATGTTACTGAGTTATGAGAATTATATACTAAAGTTGTCAATATTTTAAATTACCAGTTACATTCTAAAGCTCTTTTACAACCGTTAATACTAGAGTCAAATTTTATATGAGGCTGTAAATTAAGTTTGAGGACAAATTCTCAAACTATCACATTGGTATTAAAGTTATAAATAGGAGGTTTATTGGAAGGGAGGGAAAGAACTGGGGTACAGTAAGAGGAACAATAGCAAGTAGAATGATATCCTGATTATCCTCATTTCATTTTACACTATAATATTTATGGTGTAAATATTCTACTATCTGTGAACAGTCACAGCATTTTATCTTCATTATTACTATTTTCTCATCTTTGACCCCTTCATAAATATTTGTAGAATTTAAAGAAAAAGAGACAAAAACTTCTCTTCTAAACTATGACAAACTAGAAATTGTTAATATTATAACTTTGACAGTTTAGCTTTGGAATCTGAATTTAAATCATGATTCTGAAACTTAATTGTCTGTATGGACTCAAAAAGTCATTGATTCAAAGTGAGCCACATGTGAGTGTTGCACAGGTTGAATGAGACTTTTTACGTGATGTAGCAGGTTCACTCTGCTTTAGACTTGTAATTAGATTGGGCCTCTCTGCAGTAATTTTGAAACATGCTAACAGAGCTTGAAAGACAGGAATTGATAGTAGGAGAATGTACTTTTTTTGTGTGAAACAAATTGTTTGAGATTAAAAAAAATATGTTCTCTTTGATTGTAACTAATGCCATTTGCTTCTGTAACCGTGCTCACTTTTAGTTGTTTGTTAAATATAGGAGTGAGAGCAGGAGTGACTCCATGACAAGCTAAATTTCCTGAAATAGGCCTAAGTTTCAGTTTCCCCCGAAACCGAAATGCGGACCAAAACTGGTGCCAGTGCAAAAATTGAAAATCCCAAGGCTTGGAGCCAATCAATCAGGAGTCAAAACAATCCGCCACTTTCAAAGTAAACCAATGGACTAAGGGGGGAGGGAGATGGTGTGCCCAGCGTGTCCTGTGGAACCTGCGTGTCGCGTGCCACCAGTGTGTCGTGTGCGAAAGAAAGTATAAAAGCTTCACTTTTACCCCAGGACAGGGTCCTGGTTCATAGGGGAGACGACTGCGCTGGCGCTCTGGGAGTTGGACCCTAGCTCGAGCTAGTCAATAAACTCCTTTGCCATTTGCAGCCTTGCTGGCTCTGCCTCTCTGTTCCTGGGGCCGAGGGGAACCGGCTCTAACAAGCTTACTTAATAGATTCTATCACAATGTCTAGTACATAATTGATTGTGTTATTTAAGATTATTTTTTGACAAGTTTCATGAATTCATCTTAAACCAGGTCACACAAAAAGAAGATGCATTCTTATGCATAGCCTCTAGCAGTGATTGTGCTGGACTTATCAACATTTTGTCAATAGGACACTGAAAAACTTGCCTCAGATCTGTAGTTAAAAACTTTGGGGCCAGGCACAGTGGCTCATGCCTGTAATCCCAATGCTCAGGGAGGGAGGTTGAGGTGAGAGACCACTTAAGACCAGAAATTTGAGACTAGCCTGGGCAACATAGTGATATTCCATATCTACAAAAAAATAATTAAAAAATTAGCCTCCTAGCTCCTCAGGAAGCTGAGGCAGGAGGACTGCTTGAGCCCAGGAGTTTGAGGCTGCAATGAGCTATGATTGTGCCACTGCACTCGAGCCTGGGCAACAGAGCAAGACCCTTTCTCTAAACAAAACAAAACAAAAAAAACAAAAAAATAAATAAATAAAAATAAACAAAACAAAAAACTTGAGAAGGCCTGTGATTGGCCAGGCTTTAAGTGAAACTTAATCTTGCATCCATCATTTTTGGACTCAGAAAGGTGAATTTAGAATTCAGAAGGAAGGGTTGATACACTCAGAAAAAAAAAAGGGGGGGTGTGTGATACTTGCTGGAAAAACAAAAGGTGTTTGCTTAAGTATGGCATCCAAAATGCTTAACAGGTGGTAATTCACGGGCATCAGTCAATTAGAATGGAGGCATGTTGAAACTGGTGGAGCAAATACTGAAGGCTCCCTGCTGGACAGACCCATTAGGTGCAGGCTGGATCCGTTCCCCCTTCAACTTTGCACTGAGTCCTTCTTTAGCCACCCTTAACTCTACAACAGCATAAATATGATATATTTAACTTATTAAAAAATGCTAGAATATATCTACTCCAATAAGAATGTACCTCTATGGGAGCAAAAATTTGGTTCTTTAATGCTTTATTTCTAGTGCCTGGGAGAGTATGAATTATAGATACTAAACAAATTAAAGACATCCTTTGTTTTTAACATTGTTGAAATTATTTTCCCTTATTACTATTGGAATCTCACAAGAAAATGGCATTATACAGATGGCTTAATTAAGGAAGATCAGTACTAGGTATTAGGAAAATACTTAAATTCCACAGAAATCTGAAAATAAAGATATATACTAGGCAATTAACTTCCCTGTGAGGGGAAATTTTGACTTCTCTTTCCTTCCTAGTATGTCTTAGAACAAGAATGTCTCATCTACATTTTTAAAATAATATTAATTAAGGGATTGCATTTCTATTACCAGCAAATAACAAATATAGATTGCTTATACAATTAGCCTTTCCTAGATGTTCATTCCATTGGTCACAATATATTTTGCAGCAGGCTTTAGAATCATGTCATATCCTATCATATCATGAAATTTTATTTTTATTGTCTCCATATTTAGGTCCAGGTAATTGAATAATTTTACTATGATCGAACTATGTGAATTAATATCTTAATGACATCAAATGTCTATGTCATTAATTTATACTGAAATCATGGTTGAGATTAAATGTGCAACTATGCACATTTAAATGTGAGATTAAATGTGCATAGTTGTACATTTAATCTCACATATAATCAAAAAGTTGATTAGAGACTGTTTCTCATCTTTAAGTTATGCTGATTAGAGATATGAAAACTATTTGTAATGAAAATTCAATAGAAAATAGTTAGATTTCACCAAACATATTCAACAAAAATAGGCATTTGTAATACTCTAGTCTCATATGTAAAACAACTACAGAGTCGACTGTGGATATTCCAGACAATGTATAAACCAACTTGGTACTGATGAAAGCCAAAATACTATTTGTTCACTTTATGACTTTAGACATACATCTTTGTTACTGGAGAGTGGTGTTGGATAAAAGATTAAGTAGGTGTATATTCTCTTGAGATCTTGTCACAAAGCTGGTATTTCTTTTTAGACCCCCCACACAATGTAAAGATATAGATTTAATAAACAAACCATTTCTGATCTCAGCAAGGAACTTAGCAGGGATTTTGAAAGTCAAACACACAGGAGCCATGCTTGACTGTGGTGGTAAATGTAACATCTGCCTGCAAGTTTTAAACAACAGACTTTTCAAATCACTTTTAGAACCACAGTAGGATTTGTGACAAGCATAAGCAATACTTCAACCAGAGCAGGAACACGAAAGCTGGAAGAAGTCAATTACACTCAAATACTGAAATAATCCCTGTTAAAGGGAAGCAAGAGAAATAACTTAAAGTTCCTGTTTAGTTTTGTCTACCTAAGCTTTTTTGTGCCCTTTCTAGTCTTCATTAATGAATGTACACTGACTTTAAAGAAAGAAAAGAACTGAATTTTACCACTGATAAACGGTTAACTTCACACAGTTAAATTACATGAGTGATTTATTTCAAAGTCAAATTTTATTCCTAATTTGGTGCCTTTATGTAGGATTTGTAGGATATCAAGTGACATGTAATAATTAGTACTGATCTGGATAATAAGGATGTAAAAAGAAATGTCACAGTGGGATAACCAACTAAAATCTGAAAAAACAAGGTGAAAATATAACCTAAAGTACATAAAGTGATTGAAATCCATTTAAATTTGTTGCTTTATTGTACCTGCAAAACAAAGAAAGACTTGCAAAGATTTCCTGTATTTTAACTTTATCTGTTGTGTTGCATAAAACCTGTAACTAGATAATTTACTTGATTAAAACACTGCAAATAAGGCTTAGGAGGCAGAGTAAACTTCAAAGAAGAAAATATTAATACACAGCTTCTCTTGTAGATGTCAATGAAAAAAAGAAAATCATTTTTTTCATGTTGGCATACATAAGTTATGTGTTCTGATGTCAGAAAACTATACACTGCACCCCTTTTTTATTGTCTTTAATAACAATTACAAGAGATCAATGAAGGAGAAAGAAAATTTGAAGATTAAAAAAGGAAGAAGCAAAGTAGGAAACTATTCTATGAATAACAAATGTAGTTAATATATGTATTCCCTTTATATTGCTTCCCTGTAGGATATTTAATAATAACTCAGGTACTCACAATGATATCTCATTAAATCTTGATAACAAAAATGACTCATATAATGATATATTTAATAAATATGGAAAATGTTTTATATGAAAAATCAACTAAGAATATAGTTAACATACAATTAACTATTTTTTGTAATATACGATAATTTTTCTCAAAGCATTCTATGCAATAATCATCAACCAGAGGAAAGTTAAAAAAAAACACAAAACAACAAATTTGCACCAACAAAAGTCAAGAATTCTTACAAGAAATATTTTGATGTGTTTTTTGTTTCTGTTAACTGTACAATTGCAACAAATATACAGTCTTCTACCCATTTGGATAAAATATCCTTAATTCATTTACATTTTATTAAGTACTAACTCAACACAAAAAACTGTTTGAATATGATGGTTTACTAAAAATTTTTACTTTAGATGGAAGGACCAACTCAGGTCAAGAAACACAACCAGTAAGTGGTTTTATGATGGTTAGGACTGTAATCTATGTCTTATGATACCAAATTTAGTAATATTTCCACTATATCACAAATGATAATTTATCTATTATAATTAAAATATCTCATTGTTTTAATATATATCTGAATAAGATTTCCAAAAGAATTATAAGATTACAAGATCAACAGAAATATATTTTGTAATTTATTTTCCTCTTTCCTCATTTTTTATGAATAGATAGATAAATGGTTGAATAGATTAGGTCAATTAATAGATTTAGACATTGGTGAATCCCTAAGGAATATATATAATTAATTTGTCCTTAGAGAAAAATCAACTGAAATTTTAAAATATTGTAAAATTTCCACTTCCATGATCTCTTAGAGTTCTTAAAATTTGAAAATTTCTTGCTATATATGAAATCAGAATTCTTCTATAGCTATCAAGTAGCCAATCACAATGTATTCCATATTCAACACACAGCTCATCTTTACTAAATATTAAGAAAAATAAGATTCGGATATAATGAAACAAAATATTTATTTGCTTTTATGGACCTTGAACTTGTTTGGGATCCTCTTAGATGATGTTAATGTCTTTTCAGATAACCTGGATTTGTTTTTCATATGTACACCTCCTTCTAAAGATTGCAATATTTATTATACATGATTGAATAAAAACTGCCAATAAGATAAAAAGATGAGGAAAAATATAAAATTTGCAAATATCTCATGATTGCAAATATTACCTGCTGACTTTAAAAATCACTAAGAACTCACAAAGAATATTTATTTGACAAATATTTTTCTCTGGAATATAAAACATAAACATAAAAAATAGCCATCCTGCTTCTACTTCTCTGAAAATGTTCAAAGTTGTTTAAAGCATATCTAACTGTCTGAGAATGCAGGAATCATAACATGATTTTGGGTACCTTACAACCACATCTAATGATGTAAGATTTGGCAACAGATAACACCTGAATTTTACAGAATACAAACATATCCATACATTTTTCTTACTTTCTTTTTTTTTCCTTCTCTATATCTGGAATATCTGTAGATCTGAGGAATTCGATGATTTCAAATAGAAATATACATATCATTCTAATTCTCATTGTTTTCCTTACATGCTGATGATTCTGTCGAAAATGCAATGTTATCAAACTCTAAGAAGAGCATCAACAGATTATTGTCAGTAATTCAGATAAAAATGAAAGGATGTAAAAAGTGTTACTGGACAACTTTTCCTAAATAGCTACCTGCATCACTACCTATATAACAGATATTAACAAAAACACATGAAGAACTAATTCGGATTTATCAAAAATCTCTTTAAGACTGTGGACATCAAAGATAATACATCTAGCCATTTATTTTAGAAAGAAATGATCAATCTTCTTTGTCTTCATCTTCATGTAAAATTATTGGCATAAATATTTTGTTTCAGCTTGTTTTTATTAACACTATAACTGTTATCTGACAATCAAATCAGTAACAGGGTCAAAATTTGTATTTTTCAAATATTATTATCAATGTTTTATTTTATTCAAAAGAATTTCCACACCACAATTTAATAAATAAAACACCAAATATGTACTAATGTATCTTGTATAATCAACATTAGTTTCATCCATGTATATTTAGCACCTTGTCTAATTTTGATCTGTAGAAGAACCTTATAGTTTTTTTAAAAATTTAAATTAGATAGGAAATGTGAATTTTAAAGATTCAGAATCACATCCACTGTGACAGAGGTAAAATGAGGCTTCAGTCTACACATAAAGAAGGATCATTTGTTTTAATCTGAAGGTTTATGGATACTCCAAGAAGTGGAATTATATTGAATTTTGAAATGGACCAAATTTTTAAGGTCAAATACATGCTATGTAGGGGATATGTCAAATAAGAAATAGCTGATGAACATTTTTAGTATCTTATCAGTATGTTGCCTGTACTGTAATAATCGAAACAGCTTGGTACTGGCACAAAAATAGATCCATTGACCAGTGGACAGAACTGAGAACCCAGATATAAAACCATCCTCATATAGCCATCTAATTTTTGACAAATCAGACAAAAGCATACACTGAGGAAAGTATCCTTATTGAAGAAATAGTGCTGGGAAAATTGGATGTCCACATGCAGAAGACTGAAACAGGATCCTCACCTTTCACCTCTCATAAAAATCAACTCACGATGGATAACAGACTTAAACCTAAGGCATGAAACCATAAGAATTCTAGAAGAAAATGTTGGAAAAACTCTTACAGACATCAGCCAAGGCAAAGAATTTATGCTGGTTGGTTTTATTCATTCTTGTAATTCACATTTCCCTTCTGTTTATTTATATTCTTTTATCCACCATTAATTTGAGGAGGGACGGCACCATCTTGAGAGGAAAGAAAAACATTCCTACAAAGGTTAAAGGCAGATTTCTCACAGTTTATAAATGTATGCAAAGTTGTTTGTTCATCTGTAATAACGTAGGTAAATTATTAAGTTAAATGATGATTCTACTCCACCCCCTATCCCACGTCCTCATCATTATCGTCTCTTCTCTTCTATTTAAAAATCAGTCTCTCATACGTGTGTGTTCTGCAGCAGCCTAGCCTTGCCAGCCCGCGTCATTCATTCTCTGCCTCCCTGCCGTGAGCTCCACTAGCCACATTCCTGACAGGATTCTGACAGGTTCTAGGATGTCAGACATGTTTATTAGCATTCGCTTTTCCCTTTAGCCTGTTAAGGATTTGCTAATTGAAATGACTTTAAAATATCTTTTAGTTACAATTAGTCACTAGCAGAAAGTTACCAACATTGTTTCTGCTATGGCAATAATTTTCGTCTCAGATCCATCTCAGACTGTCATCTCCTCAGTACACAGCCTCAAGCGCCCTCAGTATTGGCCATGCTCACTCAACACAACTTGGTTCCCTCAGTTCATACCCCATTAGCCGAATTCCTTCACGGGCACACTCCCTCTCAATTAGTGATGGAATGTCGTGTGCAGGAAACAGCACTAAACTGAAGGGTCAGGTTCTAATCTGTACTCTTCCAGAAAGTAGACGCATGACAATAGCAAAATCATTTCATCTTCCTTAGTTTTTTTACTTACGAAATGGGGTGAAAGTTGGAAAAAGCTGACATAAATTATTGTCAATATTCCAAATTCAAACCCCTGTGATTTAGTTTAAGGTTATCCACTCTCTTCTTAAGCTTAACACACATATTTCTAGAGATCTAGTTCAAAATAATGTAGCTTTCTGATGATTCTTTCAAGTTATCCTTGTTCCTCCTTGTACAGTTCAGTATATCTCATCTCTAGGAAAGCAGTATAGATGGACATTCTATCTGTAATTTCTTTCACCAGCACAAAAGTGTATTCTTAATAAATTAATCACAGCCTTACCCAACTGCAAAAATATATTAATATGATAAGTTCAAAGCTAGAGTTTTTATTATCATAACTTAGCGGTCTACTGGCTCCAACATATAACCAGAACCTACTATTAAAAACATTACTATGATTAAGCTCCCAGCACCATCTAGACACACGGTCCCCAACCCCTGGGCCATGGGCCAGTACCAGTCCATGGCCTGTTAGGACCTGGGCTGCGTGTCACCGCCTGAGCTCTGCACCACCTACCCCACCCCACGACACTCCATTCCACCACCCTCAGCCCATGGAAAAATTGTCTTCTGTGAACCTGTCTCCGGCGCCAAAAAGGTTGGGACCACTGATCTAGACCACCATCTCTGGCCAGTTTGAAAACCATAGGAGATATATTTCTTTATGTCATCATTAAACCTTGATCAATGAATTAGAAATCAGAGTATCCTACTTGCCTGGAAATGCTCTTGGAAAGGCATTGAATTATCCTGAAACTTCTTAAAGAGGGTTTGGGTGTAGTGCAAAGGATGACATTGGTTCCTATTTTAGTAAAGGCAGATAGTTGCCTGTTTCAAATATGACTGAACCAAACTACTACACAAACTTCACTCTGCCAGGCTCTTAGCACAAAGCAAATACTACTGCAATAATGTATTTTTCCGCAGCATAATGCTTGTAGCTTCTGGAAGCTGCAGGGAGAATTTCCTCAGCTCTCAGGAATGACTGGACTCATGATAGCACCAGTCCAGTACTTTAATCAAAGTAAAACAGGGAAGTAAGTCTCAGCCAGGCAGTCCCACAGCAACACTCAGTTTCTCTTTCGAGTCTCTCTTCCAAAGTGGTTCTTCAGGCCAACTCCTGGAATTTCAATACCAAAGACATTTTTAAACTGTGCTCCAAAGTCCTACTATTTGTGTAATATTCTCTATGAGCTCACAAAAAATTAATAATTCCCTTGTGACTTTATTAAATAAAATATGCATACTCGCCATAATATTCAGAATGTCATTCTGATTACTGTAATTTGTAAATTCCAGATTTGCCTTACCTTTGTTTAAACATATCATCCCTACACATGGCTATATATGGCTACACACTATATGCATTTTTTAGTGTGGGCCAGGAGTCAGCAAACTTTTTCGAAAAAGCACCAGATAGTAAACCTTTTTGGCTTTGTGAGCTAAAGGGTCTTTGTCACAACCGCTCCACTCTGCCACTGTAGCTCAGAAGCAGCCGCAGACAACCCACCATGAATGGACCCGGCTGTGCTCCAGTGAAACTTTACTGACCAAGCGGACGCTGAGCTGGCTTCAGCCCATCAGCCATTGCTGTCTCCTTGTCTAGGAGGCGTTTCCATAACAAGCAGATCAGATAATGTTGCATCTAATCTAAAAATGGGTTGGGTTTTTTATTTAGCAAAGTACTGAATTCTCTCTAAAGACAGAGACTATTTTGTATTTTTATTGTGACATAACCAAGCAGAGAAATATTCTAGATTTAGACTTTCTCATAATGGAAATTAAACACAGTTTTGCCAAAATACATAATAGCCAGCATTTATTTAAGGCATAATAATTTATAAAGCTCTTTGATGTACTTTATTTCATCTAACTATCAAAACAACTCTATGAAATAAATATTTTTTTCCTTTCCCTTTTGTAGCTGAGGAAACTACATAAAATTTCAGTGATTCACTTAGAAATTGTCAGAGCCAGGAATCGAAACCAGGTCTGACACCACAGCTATACCAACTTCACTATTCTGAAACTAAACACTAATCGCAAAATTAGCAGTCATGCTTTGAACAATAAGCCTAATGATATTGTTCAATGAGTTCTGAATCCAAATGAAAATCCCATTCAGTCGACATTTCTTCATTTAATATGTGAGGTTGTCATGAGAAATTGCGAATCATTATATGCTATCGTGTATACACAATATGCACCACACAGAAGCACTCTCCTGATGTGCATCTGATACTGTACCAAAATTTTAAAATAAGATTAATTGTAATCACCTATTTTAGTAGATCTTTCCTGTTCCCTGGTGATAACCAATTTCTTTTTCTAAATATTAAATAACTATATTCTGACAATCCACTTTAGAATTTTTTGTCTGGAAGAAATTTCAGATGTATTTGTCTATAGTTCTCCTATACGATAGATTTACATAGCTTGGCGTGTCTCCAAGTATTCGTAGTTAGTTGATAATCGTTGAAACGATTCTGTTATTATATCTTCTAGTTTTTCCAGTACACAAAGTTAAACAGTATCTAGGCCTGGGACAAGAATGTATTGTGAGCTACTAATCTCTCCACACTTGAATCTCAATTTAATCTTAAGCAAGTGAGTATGAAATTTTATCATTTCAAGACTGTCCTCCTTGAAGAAAATAATGATGAGAGAAATTCAAATGGTTCTCTGGTTGGTTAACTTTATGCCATCTTCCCCAAATACAAATGTCCTTCTTTTATTATTCTTATTACTATAAGGATAACTGTTTTAGAATTCTTACTGTAAAGATAACTATTTCTATGGTTTCATAATTTTTTAAAAACCTCAGCTCATTGGTCATCCTTACTCCCCAGATCTCATTTTTATTGGCAGTGTAACTTTCATCTATTCACCGTAAGATCTATATTTCTGCCCTTATCTTTTAAAAATATGCTGCATATTAATAAATCCAAGGACAAAGGAGAAAAATATTTTCTTCTCAATAACCACTGTGTTTTTTCATAAAAATCAAATAAAGTTGTTTTTTTAGCTCCCTGTATATATAACACAATAGTAGTGCATTCAGCAGAAAAGGTTTGTAACCCTCTCTGCCCCCAAGTGCTATGTGCCCTTGCACGAACCTCTAAACCTCTGAGAGTTTTATTGTCTTATTGGAGTCCTTCCAAAATCAGACCCCAAGACGAGGATTTTTGTGCGAGTAGCGTATTCGCGGTGGGGAGGGGAGGGGAGGGAGACCCCAGGAAGTACAATGGGCCGGTGGAGAGTTGGGCAGGGAAGGGAGTGCTGGTGAACTTCTGGCTGCTCAGTCCACCTGCAGCCCCGCTCAGGACTCTCTGAGACACTGTAGGGCACAGCCCAGAATCGACCCACCAAAGGGGAAAGAAGATGAGAATTCAACCACCAGCTCCTGTCCCTCATTAATTGGGGGTCGCTCCCGAGGTGTTAGCTCACACCAGCACTTTGACTTGCCCCAGAGTCAAAGGGCAGCCTCACACACAGAGACCCCGGAAGCCAACCTGTGCGGGAGAACCATTTGCAGGAAACCACCCACGTGAGAGAAAGGCACGTGGACAGGATATGAACAGCATTTGCTACGCTCAGTCTTCTTGCTTTTTGATAAAGGATAAAAAAAGGATAAAAATATTGCCTCAGCTACCTCATGAAATGGCTGAAAATATTAATCACCACTAATATTTATATACTGCTTTACAGTTCACGAAGTATTTTCAGAGGCATTTTGTAGTGTATTCCTCACACACCCCAGCAAGGATGCTCTACACATGTTAATAATGGTCTCCATTTAACACATAAAAATCTGAGGCCCAGAATGATCAAACCATTTGCCTCACGCGACAGAGCTAGCAATTAGCAAAGATGGATGTGAGCCAGGTGCACCAGCAATCCCAGGCTGCTTCCACCACTGGACATGTGAATGTGCTCTGCCAAGCGCGAACCACTGCAAGTGTGCAAGGCACAGCGGCTCCTCAAGAGGGGCCACGCTAACAAAACAACCCCATAAGCAAAAATTCTTCCTATTTATCAACTGTGTGTGCATGTGTGTAGTTTGTAAAATATCAATTAGTGAAATGCATGAGTGGCACAGATCTGAGTCTTTCTGACTCTTCACCCCGGTGTGGCCATCGGCACACCCACGTGCAGCCATGGATCAGCTGCTTTGGGAAGTGCTGAATTGCACTGAGGAGGGAGCAGAACAGAAGCTAAGTCCACCAAGGCACACCCAAGGACAAAGTTAACAATTAAATGAAGAAGGATTTATGGAGAGATTAAGAACCTCCCATTGGTGTAGACTCTGTGTGCACAATCTTTTTCTCAATGGAGCTAATAAGAGAAAATTAAATTAGCCCACAGTCTCTATAGCACCCTGGTCACCTGCGAGCTGAATGGAGCAAAAGACTGACTTACCTTGGCTTCTGGTGAAGGAACTTCATTCACCAGAGAGGGGCAGAAGACCCCTCCTATGGAGCAGAGATCCAGGAGTAAGTTAGAAAGCACAGAACCAGATACTTAATGAGCAAAATGTTTTTATTCACGTTGTTTACATTACTGACTTGTTCTAAAATTATCCAAGTTCCTGCACACAGGCAGTCACTTTGGGGTTTTCTCCAAATAATATTGGCCATTTGCTTTTTACCCTGTACAATTATTTCCCCTCATTTATTAGATTTCCTTAAACTTGTCCACTGTCCACAGGCCTCCGGGCACAAGTTCAAAACTAAATGCTACAATTACATGAAATGCAATGGCCAAAGAACATAATTTCACATAAGAGAAGGGCGGGAAGGTGGTGGGAGTGGAAGGAGTTCACCAGGGAAGCCAATGCCAAACCAGAAAGGTACATCTTGTACCTCACCATGCAGGCCGTAGGCATGAGGAGTTATTTGCTAGACTCAGTAAATTTGCAGACCCTTAAAAGCCTGAGGTTGGATTTAAATTTAGGTGCCACCAGTTTAAAGTGAAGTATAAAGTGGGCCAAAAAAACTATCCCTCTCCCCTAGTTTGTAGCTATATATCTAAGTTCAAGACAGCTGAAATTGAGTCCTGGAGAGAAAGCCGCTGGACTCATCACATACAGACAGGGCTGATACGTGCAAAATGGGGAAGAAGGACTGGTTACAATAATAGCTAGCATTTATTGAGTGCTTACTACATGCCACGCTTCATTCTAACAGATATATATGTATATATATATATATATAGAGAGAGAGAGAGAGAGAGTCGTCAAATCCATACGAGGACACTTTAAGAGGCATTTTATCAGTGAGCAAACAGACACAGTTGAAGTTCAAGTAATTTTCCCAAAATCACAAAGCAAGTAGACAGTAGAATGTAGATTAAATTCAGACAGTCTAACACTAGAGATGGCTGTACTCTCCTGACTCTAGGAACCAAAGGTGACCTCTAAGTGAAGGATTTGCCCATTTACATTTAGATTACGATATTTTTCTTCTTTCTTTTTTTCCTTTTTTTTTTTGGTAAGGATACATAAAAGCACAATCAAAATGAGTTTAGAAATGAAAAGAGCTGGTTTCCAAGCTACTTTTTCATTCTTGTTTATGGGCATTAAAATTCAAAACAAAAGAAGAAAGCACTTCTTACAGAACTTTCTTCCCTCGTTCTTCTCTTTCCCTTGCTCTTCCCTTGTGGTCCACGTAGTCAGTCTCTTCTTATCTTAAAAGCCAGTGCAGTGGCTAAGCAAGCAGGGGAAAGTCTAGAATAAGCATGGCTGATGGAAATGATGTTTTGGTTATTCTATTTCTACCTGAAGCACTGACCCTGGTCTTAACTCCTCTGACCTTGATATCAGCACATGATACAGACATTTCTGTTTTAAACAAGCTGCATTTGACTGAGTTCAATTTAAGCAGACATCATATGTTATAAGTGAGATGGTACCAGACTAGAAATCTCTACTTCTGAAATAACAGCTGACCAACCATGAGACGCTTGAGCAAGTTGCTTCATATCTTTCAACCAAGTTTTGTACGGAATATGGTGAAATATGGTAAGAAGGTATAATTTCATGTTGTATCCTAGAGATGTTGAGCAGTATTTAGTTAAGAGTTCAAATTGATGAGAACATCTACAAATAAAGTAACAAAGAGACTTCCAGTTTTAGCTCCAATATGCAAAGAGCTTAGAAATCATCACTCCCATACTTACAGCAGGAAAAAGGCTAAACAAACTGAAAGCCAAGGAATTTTCTTGGACCCATCAGAGAATTGAGGTTGCAGGGCAAACCAGCACCAAAAATCTGGAGAGACAGGTGAACACAAAGAATCACAGGCATGCCGGGCGCGGTGGCTCACGCCTGTAATCCTAGCTCTCTGGGAGGCCGAGGTGGGCGGATCATTCTGAGCTCAGGAGTTCGAGACCAGCCTGAGCAAGAGTGAGACCCCACCTCTACCAAAAATAGAAAGAAATTAATTGGCCAGCTAAAAATATATATAGAAGACATTAGCCGGGCATGGTGGCGCATGCCTGTAGTCCCAGCTACTCGGGAGGCTGAGGCAGTAGGATTGCTTGAGACCAGGAGTTTGAGGTTGCTGTGAGCTAGGCTGACGCCACGGCACTCGCCCCTGACAAGAGAGTGAGACTCTGTCTCAAAAAAAAAAGGGGGGGCAAAGGACATGAACAGAAACTTTTC
>CAUYSK010069293.1:0-16668 GCA_963575035.1 Avahi laniger
ATACTAGATGCTAAAACACAACAAAGCAATACTTTTTATTGTTTTTTGAGACAGAGTCTCACTTTGTTGCCCTGGCTAGAGTGAGTGCCGTGGCGTCAGCCTAGCTCACAGCAACCTCAAACTCCTGGGCTCAAGCGATCCAACTGCCTCAGCCTCCCGAGTAGCTGGGACTACAGGCATGCGCCACCATGCCCAGCTAATTTTTTCTATACATTTTTAGCTGTCCAATTAATTTCTTTCTATTTTTGGTAGAGACGGGGTCTCGCTCTTGCTTAGGCTGGTCTCGAACTCCTGAGCTCAAACAATCTGCCCGCCTCGGCCTCCCAGAGTGCTAGGATTACAGGCGTGAGCCACCGCGCCCGGCTGGGCTCTGATTTTTTAAAAAAAATCTTAATTCCCAAGAGATAAATACTTCTACCAGGTGAAACAAAATGATCCATTTTAATACATGCTACATCATGCATGACCCTTAAAAACACTATGCTAAGTGAAATAAGCCAGATCAAAAAGAGACAAATATTGTATGGTTCCACTTACACAAGCTATCTATCTAGAGCGCACAAATTCATAATCCCTAGTAGAGGTTACTAGGGGCTGGGGAAGAAAAGGATATGGAGTTATTATTTAATGGGTACACAGTTTCTGTTTGGGGTGATAAAATATTTTGGAAATAGGTATTGCTGATGGTTACACAACACTATGAATGTAACTAATGACACTGAATTGTACACTCAAAAACAGTGGCATGAAGTAAATGTTTTAGTTCTAAATATCTGTAAGAGCAGCGTGTTGTAGAAGAACAAAGAAAGGAGTAATTGGTTTCACTTAGACTTTACAAGGTTTCCCAACAGGAAAGCTTCAGAACTGAGCAAAAAAGGGACACCAACCATCAACAAATTACACCACATGTACTTTACAAACTTTGTTTCACTTAATTATCACAATAATCCTTTAGGACCAGCATTTCACAATGAAAAATCAATGATGTACATGATAAATACAATAACTAGCCCAAGATCATATATCTTGTAAATGGAAGGGCCAGGAACGAGTTGAGCTTTGTATATTTGATATTCTTCCCACTGTACTAGGCTGCCTAACCTGAGCTTTAAGAATGAATAAGATTTAAACAGAGAAAAAAGGAAAAAGAACACAATAGACAGAAGAGACATAAACATATAATTCATGAATTATCTTAGAAGGGAAAGAAAACTGTCCTTAGAATATATACATATACATATGAAATATATTGACATATACATATACTAATAAAAGATATAATGACATAATAAAAGAAAAAGAAACTAAGAAAATTTATGATTTGCACTATGATTAAAAATTCCATACTCAAATCTATTTAAGAGATTGTTTCATAATTGAGACCATAAAGGAACCAACATTATGATTTCAAAAGTGTCTAACTTACAAATCCTTTAATCATCAGGTAAGTTCATCAATTAATATTTTTGATCAAGTTGAACCTATTAATTAAATCTAAGATAACATACAAATAAATAAAATTCATTAAAGTTCTACTTTAATACTGTTATATAATTACACTGTGTAAAAATCATGTTGTATTTATTATAATTTCCTTTTTAAAAGTAAGAATGGTATAGTGATAAAGGTGAAACATGGAGTTTGTAATATGAAATAAATCTAAAAAAAATCAAACTCAACTTTTAACATTATTTGAGAGGAAAATAAATTCTACCTCAGCATTGTGCTTAGTTGTTATTTCTAATTTTTCTTTCTTAGCCCGATGGAGTTTCTTTCTGAGATCGGAAGTAATATCCAAGTCTGTTTCATTTTTCAGCATTTGTTTTACATCCGATGAGGCGTTCTTCAACCTATAAAATAAGATCATAATAAAAAAGTTAGGTAGAAATGCAAAGCGATATATTACTAATAACAAACCACTGTCCACTAAGAAACTACTACATTGTTCAAGATTGGTACTTAAACTGATCACATCACAAGCTAGGTAATTTAGGAAGAGACCTAATTCTTTCTTTTCCTCTTTTTAAATAATATATTTTACTTACTGCAAATGTAATACATATTACAAAAAGAGAAAGTATAAATAAAAAATACAGATTTTTGGTTTAAAATGGCAGACCACAGCTGGGTGTGGTGGTGCGCACCTGTAGTCCCAGCTACTCAGAAGGCTGAGGCAGGAGGATCATTTGAGCCCAGTAGTTGGAGGCTACAGAGCGCCATGATCATGCCTGTGAACAGCCACTGCACTCCAGCCTAAGCAACATAGCAAGATCCCATCCCCAAAAGAAAAAAAAAAGGCAGACTAAAGCACTCTACTCTTCCCCTCTTCCATCCACCAAAAAAAATTAAAATAACAGCAAACAGAATAGAGGTATAAACTCAAAAAGAGAAAGAGCACAAAAGATGAGATAATAGCAATAAAACATTGGAAGCTGGAAAGCAAGTGGACAAGTGGTAACTGATTTACTTAAGAAAGTTGAATTCAAAACCAGTAGTGAGTAAATCAACTTGATTTACACTAGAGCCCCAAAAAATTCAGTAATTGACAACACCTTTGAAAATGGAGGTAAAAGTAGAGCAGAAAACAGGAGATCTGGTTGAAAGTTTGCCAAAAAAAAATAATTAGATCATCAGATTCCCAACCCCCTACTCTACATAACTGGGTACCTATCTCTTCCCAGTTCAGCAGAACACTAGGGGTTTATTTCCTGGAGGATCTCTGGATTGGAAGACATTAGAGTTAAATGGGTTAAGGTCTTCATACTAAAAACAAGAGGCCTGAATAAAAAGTAATATAATGAATGACAGCCCTAGTCTTTTAACACTACTTGTTTGCCAGAAGGATGGTAGCCAAGTAGAGACTGTGTCTTCCCTAGAGAATCTAACCAGCCTGGTGAAAAAGACCTAAAGATGCTGACGCCAGTTCTCCAGCAAAACAACTTAACCAGATCACCCTAGAGAGAATGCCACAGAGAGCCTCACACACTAAGCTTCCGGTCATCTTTTTAGGTTAGGCCCCTACTTTTATTTTTTGTTTGTTTGTTTGTTTTGTATAATTTTTTTTTTATTTCAGGGTATTATGAGGGTACAAACATTATGGTTACACTTTATGCCTTTGCCTCACCCAAGCGAGGGTTAAAGGCATGCCCTTCCCCCCTACAATGCTCCCCGTGTCCTTTAGCTGTGGATTTACTCCCCCATCCCCCTAATTCCTGGAGAGTATTACTGCTATGTGATCACCCTAGTGTTGATCAGTTAGTACCAATTTGATGGCAAGTACAAGTCCATTCTTTCGATCTTGTGGTGTCTCACTTTGGATAATTAGGCCCCTACTTTTAAATATGAGCAGACAACTGAGGATCAACAAAAGTTTAGAAAGTTTCTAATATGATAGACAGAGACCAAAAATAAGGTGGGTAAAAAGAAGAAAGCCCTCAATGACTTTGAAGAGGGACAGCTTTAAAAACAGAGAAAGCGAAACAGAGAAAGAATGTTGAGCACAGTGGCTCATTCCTATAATCCTAGCATTCTGGGAGGCAGAGGCAGGAGGATTGCTCGAGGTCAGAAGTTCAAGACCAGCCTGAGCAAGACCCCAATACAACTAAAAATAGAAAAATTAGCCAGGCGTGGTGGGGCATGCCTGTAGTACTAGCTACTCAGGAGGCTGAGGCAGGAGGATCGTTTGAGCCAAGGAGTTTGAGGTTGCAAGCTGTGATGATGCCACTACACTCTAGCTGGGGCAACAGAGCGAGACTCAGTCTCAAAAAAAAAGAGAGAGAGAGAGAGAAAGAAACATTAACATTAATCTCCTCAGAAAACCAGAAGAGGGTATGACAGCCATAATACCACATCCATGGCTGCAATAAGCAATAAAATATTCAGAGAACAAAAAATAAGCTCTTGGAAATAAAAAATACAAACTAAGAAATTAAAAACTAAATAAATAAAAGTAAAAGAAAAATCTCACAGAAAATAAAGCAAAGAGAGAAGGAGATGGAAAATAGAAAAGAAAACTTCAAAAATTAGAAGACTGGCAAAGAGGTTTAAAATCTAAATAAAAAAAATTGCAGAATGAGAAATTATAAATCTGTAACCAAAAGTAGCCCTTTTATTTTGCAAGCACTGTTCTAAGCATTTTATACATATAAACTTATTTAATCTTCACAACCCCATGAAATAGGCACCATCATGATCCTTATTTTACAGATGAGGAAACTGAGTCACAGAGAGGCTAATTAATTTGCCCAAATTCACAGAGCTAGCAAGGGGCAGAGATGGAATTCATACCCTGGCAGCCTGGCTCCATAACATGTCCTCTTAACCTATACGCTACAATGCCTTTATAAAGGAGAGGGAATTATTAAAGGGGAAATTCAAGAAAATATCCAGATTCTGAAGGATATGAGCTTCAAACTGAAGAATAAGAGCTCCAGTTAAATGCATGGGAATTTCAGAAAACAGAGGACAAAAAAGAGTTCCTTCAAATTCCAGAGAGAAATATTAATAGGTTTTATATAAAGGATTAAGAAGTATGTTTAGTATCATTTCTCAACAGAAACACTGGAAATTATAAAACAATGCTACAATTCCTGATAAAATTCCAAGGGAAAATAACTTCCAATTTAGAATTTTATGCCAAAAATTATCACCCAAGGATAAGGTTATGTGAAAGACTATTTTAGATCTGCAAAGACTCAAAGCCTCCATGACCTTAGCTCCACCAAAATAAGGACCTAAACTGAGAAAGACAAAGACATGGGACCCCAGAAGTACAGTATTCAACACAAGAAAACAGCAAAGGGATTTCTAAGACAGCAACAAATGAAAACACTAAGGTGACACTTTTGCAGCAAAGCACTTACAAGGAAATCTGTCCCAGTTGGACTGGCCAAAGCTTCCAGGAGTGACTTCTGTTTTCTTTTTGGGTTTTTTTTCTTTTTAACTTTTTTTTTTTTCTTTTCGAGACAAGGTCTTCCTCTGTTCCCAGGCTCAAGTGCAGTGGCATCATCATAGCTCACTGCAACCTCAAACTCCTGGGCTCAAGCGATCCTCCTGCCTCAGCTTCCCAAGTAGCTGGGACTACAGGGACATGCCACCAAGCCCGGCTAATTTTTCTATTTTTAGTAGAGATGGGGGTCTCGCTCTTTCTCAGGCTGGTCTTGAACTCCTGACCTCAAGCAATCCTCCCACCTCAGCCTCCCAAAGTGCTAGGATTACAGGCATGAGCCACTGCACCTGGCCTAAGAGTGACTTCTTTAACAAGATGAAAACAAAAAACAGAATACTTCAAGTATCTGAACATATTGAGAGGAGATTTATATAACCTGGTTGGAGCATGAAGTTGAATTCATGATAGAACCAAAGCAAATAAGCCAAACAATAAATAAGATAATTATTAAATCCAAGAATAAATGTACAAGAATTAAAAAATTGTTAGTGAATATTACTACATGGACCAAGTGAAAGTTTTAATAATTATAATAATGTAAACACTGAATAACTAATCTAACCAAGATTACAATATCACTAAATGTAGAGACAAAAGGAAAAGGGAAGGCATGAAGAGAACCAAATTATGATCTTCTCAGCAGGAAGTCAGTATGTAACAGAGGGAATGGCCTTAAAAAAAAAAAAAGGCAAAGATATTTTCTGTCTCTTTAAAACTTCCCCCACTCTTTTTGGGAACTGAGGCCCCCATCCCTGCCTCACCCACATGGACAGGAGGGGCCTGGAGGGACCTGGGGAATGCCTTTTTGTTCTCTGTGTTATAGGAGATAGCTCAGCCATCCAGGCCTGTGCCAACCCCCCATGTGAGCCCAGGGGGGCTGAGTTCACAGGCTTTGTCTTCCGCAGAAATGGGATGATTAGAATCACTAACACAGTAGCCTATATCGGAGGACCCTCCCTTTAACAGTGCTGTATTTCGGCTTATGTTCAGGAAATTTGGATTTGGAGATGAGAAAGTCTACCATTTTTCCTCCTTTGCCGGCAAAGTAATAAACTATGCATTCCTTCTCCTCAAACCATTGTTCTCATTCTTCTGATGAAACCTTAAAGACAAGTGCAGAGCTTTCAGTAACAAATAGACATTGGTGAAAACTGAGAAAGCAAATAACATGAAAATTTTTTTCTTTTTTTCTTCATAAAAATAAATGATTAAAAAGGTTTTTAAGAGATGGAAAAAAACCATCTCAGAGAGTTGCAAATTATTATTTTTAGGAATCAAGAAAGTTATTTGTCTCAAGGAAATTAGCACTGCTATTTTTCATAACAGCAGTAAATACACCTTGTAGATCAATTGCATTATTTAAACAATGTGTACACATAACTTTAATTTTTTTTTAAAGATTAAAATAAAATAGAATCAATGAAAGCAATGTTTGGTTCTTTGAAAAGATCAACAAAGTTGAGAAATCTTTGGCTAGATTGTCAAAGAAAAAAAGAAACTCAAATTATGAAAATAAAGAACAAAAGAGAAAATATAACTACCAATCTAGAAGGATTGTAACATTATGAACTTCATACCAACAAATTAGATAATTTAGATGAAATGGACAAATTCCTAAAAAGATACAAATTACTGAAACTATAATAACTCAAACGGAAATAGAAAATCTGGACAGATCTAAAACAAATAAGGATATTTAAATTTATAGCAATTTAAATATCTAACCACAAAGAAAGCCCAGGCCCAGATGGCTTCACTGGCAAACTCTACCAAACACGTAAAGAAAAAATAACACCAATCTTCACATTAGAGGAGGGAACACTTCACAACCCATTCTGTAAGTCCAGCATTACCCTGATATTAAAACTAGACAAAGTTATTACAAGAAAGAAAAACTATAGAGTAATATGCCTCATGAATACAGGTGTAAAAACCCTCAAAAAAACATTAACAAACCAAATCCATCAACCCCTTAAAATGATTATACAACATGACCAAGTAGAATTTATTCCAAAAATATAAAATTGGGATAATGTCTGAAAATCAATTGATATAATACACAATTTCAATAAAGGAGAAAAACTACATGATCATCTCAATAGATACAGAACGAGTATTTGACAAAATCAACACCTATTCATGATAAAAACTATCAACAAACTAAAAATAGAAGAAAATTTCATGCCTGATAAAGGACATCTACAAATAACTTACAGCTAGCATCATACTTAATGGTGAAGGACTAAAAGCTTCCATGAGATCACAAACAAGACAAAGAAGTCTGCTATTAACACTTCTATTCAATATTATATTGGAGGCTCTAGATAGTCCCATCAGGCAAAAAAAAAAAAAGAAAGAAATAAAAGGCATGCATATTGAAAAAGAAGAAGTAAAACTGTTTTTGATTACAAAGGACAGGCTTCTATTAGAAAATCCTAAGAAATCCATTAGGAAAAAGCAGACTAGAATTAAAATCAATTTCAGCAAGGTCACAGAATATAAGATCAGTACACAAAAATCAGTTATACATATTTATGTTTGGAACATGTTCATGTTTGGAAGACTTAATATAATTAAATTGGCAATTCTGCCTAAATTGATGTACAGATTCAATGTAATCCCTATCAAAACCCCAGCAGATATTTTTGTAGAAAATGATAAGTTTATCCTAAAATTTATATGGAAAAGCAAAGAATTCAGAATAGCCAAAACAATCCTGAGGAAGAACAAATGGAAGAACTTTTAGTTACTAATTTCAAAACTTACTATAAAGCACAGTAATCAAGACAGTATAGTACTGGATTAAGAACAGACATGCAGGCCAATATGCTAGAGTTACGATTCTAAAAATAAACATACAACTTATACGATCCAGTAATTTTCAACAGAAGTGCCAAGGCAATTCAATGAGGAAAGGACAGTCTCATCAACAAATGGTGCTGCAACAACTGGATATCCACATTCAGGAAGATAAATTTAGACCCTTACCTCACCATACACAAAAAGTAACTTAAAATAGAGCACAGACCTTAGTGTAAGAGCTAATATTATAAAACTGCTAGAAGAAAACATAGGAGAAAAATCTTCACGACCTTAAAGTTAGTGATTTCTTAGATACAAAACCAAAAGTATAACCCATATAGGAAAAGAATTGATAAACTGGACTTTAAAAAAGTTCAAAATTTTTGCACTTCAAAAGACACTATTAAGAAAAGTCAAGCCACCAAATGGTAGAAAATACTTGCAAATCATATATCTGATAAAGGATTTATATTCAAAATATATAACAACTCTTAAAGCTCAATAACAAGAAAATAAATAACCCAATTTAAAAATGAGCAAAAGATCTGAATAGACATTTCACCGAGGGAGATATATGAATGACCAAAAAGCACATGCGAAGATGCTCAACATCATTAATCACTATGAAAATTCAAATTAAAACCATAATAACATACCATTTCACACTAACTAAAATGGCTAAATCAAAAAAGTCAGATAAAAAGAGGTGTTGGCCATGATGTGGAGCAACTATTGCTAGTGGGGATGCAAAATGACCCAGCCACAGTAGAACACTATTTGGCAGTTTCTTAAAATTTTTAACATAAATTTACTATATGATGCAGCATTGCTGGTCCTAAGAATCTACCAAAGAAAAACAAAAACATATGTCAACACAAAGACTTATAAGCAAATGTTCACAGTAGCATGATTCACAGTAGTCAAAAAGTAGAAAAATGGCCAGGCGCAGTGGCTCGTGTCTGTAATCCTAGCTCTCTGGGAGGCCAAGGCAGGCGGATTGTTTGAGCTCAAGAGTTCGAAACCAGCCTGAGCAAGAGCAAGACCCCCGTCTCTACTAAAATTAGAAAGAAATTAATTGGACAACTAAAAATATGCAGAAAAAATTAGCCAGGCATGGTGGCGCATGCCTGTAGTCCCAGCTACTCAGGAGGCTGAGGCAGAAGGATTGCTTGCGCCCAGGAGTTTGAGGTTGCTGTGAGCTAGGCTGACACCACGGCACTCTAGCCCGGGCAACACAGTGAGACTCAGTCTCAAAAAAAAAAAAAAAAAGGAGAAAAATAGCAAATGTCCATCAACTGGTAAATGGGCAACTAAAATATGGTATATATATACAATGGAATACCATTCAGCAATAAAAAGAAATAAAGTACTGACACAAAATACAGCATGATAAACCTCAAGATTATGCACAGTGAAAGAAGCTAGACACAAAACACCACACTGATATGAATTGTTCAGAAAAGGCAAATCTATAGAAAGTATATCAGTGGTAGAGTTTAAATAACTTTTATGCAAATTCTAAAATTATGCAGTGTAATTTAGCCAATAAAAATTATGACTGGGCTAGGGGCAGTGGCTCACACCTATAATCCCAGCACTTTGGGAAGCTGAGGAGGATCACTTGAGGCCAGGAATTTGAGACCAACCTGGGCAACATAGGGAGACTCCAGCGCTACCAAAAAAAAAAGCAGAAGCAAAGCATGGTGGTGTACACCTGCAGTCCTAGCTACTCTAGAGGCTGAGGCAGGAGGATTGCTTGAGTCCAGGAGTTCAAGATTACGGTAAATCATAATCATGCCACTACACTTCAGCCTGGATGACAGAGTCAGACCCTGCTTCTTAAAACAAAAAAAAATGACAGATGTATATTGATATGGTAATAAATTCCTCCCAAAATTGAAAAAGTAGGATTCTAAAAAATGTGAAATATTATTCTAATTTTTAAAATGTATATTTATATAATCTTGATATTTCCATAAGAAAAAGTCTGGACAAATATTTACTAAAATGTTATTAGTAGTTAACTCTAAGTACTAGGATTATAAGTAGTTTTATTTTGTTCATTTTTTTAAATTTTTCTAAAAACACATGCATTATTTGCATTAAAATATACATATATACACACACATATGTATATAAATATATGTATATATATATAAAATAGAATATCAGAGCAAGAAGGAAACTTGAAGATCCTCTATTCAGCAGTTTTTGAACCATAATCCTCAAGGTGGTGGCAGAGAACAAACTGAAATCTCACTCTTGCCCCTTGCAACATTTGAAAAATGAGGAAGTCCTCTGCAAGATGAAATTTTAGCAAAGAAAAAAGTTTATATTTTATTTATGCCCTACCTTGCTCCAGAAAGGATTTAAGGTAGTTTCTAAAGATAAGTGGAAAACACAATATAGCAAATTCTATTTATAGGCAAAGTACGTGTTAGTCATGGTACTGTCCCACCCACATACACTTACTGAAAAGTCAGTCTAGATCAGTCCTTCTCAAACTAAATATGAGGAAGAACTATCCCCACCCTACCCCCGTAATGATTTTGTAAAATATATTTAATAGATTATTTTAAAAGAAATTTAAAATGCAGATAGAATATAACCCCATATGTTTTATTTTTAGATTCAGCAGACAGAATATTACTCTGTTAAATTACTATGAAAGTTTCCAAACATTTACTTTCAATTTCTGTCCTTATTTCTTTGTAAACCACATTTTGAAGAGAGTTGCATTCTCCTAAGTGATCCAGTTTTATATTATGGACTCCACCCATCCACCAGAGGAGAGCCAACTAAAAGCAGGCACCACACCCGAAGGCAGAAATCAATGATATAAAAAAGATAAACAATAGCAATTAGGTGCTCCTTGGAATGCAAACCGAGCAATGCCAAATAACGGAGCAAGGAGCAGTTAAAGTCCTGTGGCAGTGCAGTGGCTCACATCTGTAATCCTAGCACTTTGGGAGGCCCAAGCCAGAGGATGGCTTGAAGCCAGGAATTGAAGACCAGCCTGAGCAAGAGCAAGACCCTGTTTCTACAAAAAAACAGAAAAATTAGCTGGGCATGGTGGCCCACACCTGTGGTCCTAGCTACGCAGGAGGCCAAGGCGGGAGGATTGACTGAGCCCAGGAGTTTGAAGTTGTAGGGAGCTATGATGACACCACTGCACTCTAGTCTAGCCTCACAGAACAAGACCCTGTCTCAGAAAAAAAAAGTTGGGGTGGGGGGTGTTAGCAACAGAAGCTAAAACTAAAAGAATGCTTAAACAGAAGCTACAAATGAGAGCTGAGCAATGAAGAAAAAAAGAGGAATTAGAGCCACAGAGGTCATGGAAAACGGAACAGATATGAAAATAAACGGAAATATAAAGAAAAGACTGAGTAGTGGGAAAAAACCAGCAGGAGAAAGTTCAGACACACGGACTTTTGTGCTCCAAGTTAACAAAGGAGCACAAAGATCCCCACAAAGTCTGTAGATCCAGTTCCAATTCTTATGAGGCTTCATTCCTGCTCCTTCAGTCCCATGAAATTTCTACTTCCTTTACCATCCCATGAGAATTCTTACAAGTAGCTCCACCAACCAGACTTCTCTCTGTTCCCTGCAACCAAAAGCATTCTTCAATTATCGGAAGAGACTAGAGGCTTACCTTTGGGTATCACCAGTGGCATTACTTGAAGTATTTAAACTCATGGCAAATCTTCCAACTCTTTCAAAATACCCTACTGTTTCTTAATGATACACTTCCTTATTGATGTTTAAAATTGTCCAAGATGTGTGTGGCTTACAGGTGAGATGGACTTAAATCTGTTAAAATAGTAAATAATACAACAGTGGTTATATATTTGAATCCTGAGAGTATGGGAGATTTTTCTTCTGTTCTTTGGCTTTTATTATTATTCTGAGATGGGATCTCACTTTGTTACCCAGGCTGGAATGCAGTGACATAATCGTAGCTCACTGCAGCCTTGAAGTCCCGAATTCAGGGGATCCTCCTGCCTCAGCCTCCCAAGTAGCTGGGATTACAGGCATGAGCTACCATGCCCAGAATGTATTTTTTAAATTATTGAATAATAAACATGGAATACTGGTATTCTAAAAAGCTATTATTTTACTACATTTCTTTAAAATAGGATTGGAAGCTGAGCACAGTGGTGCACCTGTAATCCCAGCTACTCAGGAGGCAGAGGTGTGTGGATCACTTGAGCCCAAGAGTTCAAGGCCAGCCTAGGCAACATAGTGAGACCCCCATCTCTAAAAAAAATTTTTTTATAATAAAAAAATTTAAAAGAATTGGAAACAAAACTGACAAAATGTTTAAAAGATGTTCCTTCTTATAAGGACAAAGTAATCAAACTATTAGATTATTTTAATTTCTCAAATGAAAAGAAAAATTATCATAATAAAATAGTGACAAACTACCACTGAACTTGGAAAAGAAATATTTAGTGCCTATCTCCAGGGTACAGAATTCAGTCTGAAAGAAAATGAAGTCCAGGGACACTTTTTGGTCCCCACAGCCTTTTTCATAAATGAAACATTTTTAATGCAATGTTGCAATCAAAGAAACCAAGATACTCCCAAACAAAAGGACCCAAGATAATTTTCAAAGGGATCCCAAGGGATCAAAGAGGAAGAATGAAAGAAAAGGGTATTTGTCACTTACTCTGGTCTACTTTCTGAAACCTGCTTCTATGGGAGATACTCCAAATTATGCAAAGTCAACAATTTAAAGTTACTTTACCACACTGTTAAGGAATGTCTGAGTAAACATTTTAAATGGAAAAATAACAATAATTCATTAAATCCAAATAGACACAAATATAAATATCCCATAAATGCCTCGCGGTATCCCCAGTAGAAGTCCAGTATCCTAAGACCATGAGCTTTGGACTCAGAAAGATCTGAATTAGGATTCTAGTATCTTACAAGTACGTGGCTTTGAGCAAGTCACTTAAACTCTTTGAGCCTGTTTTCCTCAATCATAAAAAGGAGATAATTATGCCGATCTCACATATTTAAGATTTAAATAATATATTCAGCACATATACAGTGCCCAGACACCATCAATTTATATTACTGAACATAGAACCCTCTGAAAAATATAATGGTCCCTGATAGGGAAGGGAATAAGTGATATTTGGAGTGATTTGGTCTGGGGGAAAGATATACGAGAGAATTGTTTAATGAGGTTGTAGCTGTATGAGGATATCCAGATCAAAAAAAAAAAAAGTGTCAAAATGTTCTGTCTCTGCTCTCAATGAATAAGCCACAGAGAGATCACCGAAAGAAAAGGGACTCAATTTTAGTGCTGAGAACTGACTAATGGCTCCTACAAATAGACACCAAAGGATCTGTACAACAGTCAGTGATTCACGTGGCTGATTGAACAGTTTGACCTAAGGCAAAGAAGATGGAATTTTGGCCAAATCAAAAGGGAGTAGGGAAGAATCCCATGTCTCCAGGAACCTAAAAGACTAAGTTTGGGAATAGTGGTAGACAAACAAATGCCACTGTCATTAATCTATTGAGCACATACTATAAGGCCAAGCACTATACTTGGAATTTTATATTAATATATAGAATTCTGATCCTTACAACACTGCAATGTAAGGATTATCCCATTTTTTCAGTGGAGAAATCTAAGACTCAGATATTAGAGTCAAAAGTCACATAATTATAGGACCAAGAAAGCAATTCATAACTATCTGACTCTAAAACCCAGTTCTTTATACAAGACCACTGATGGTACATCAAGCTGGACTATAAGTTATCTTACCTGAGGTTTATTATCCTTACTTCCTAAGGAAACCCACCTGATTCAGAGAGGCTGAATGATCTGCCCAAGGCCAGTCGGCTACTAAGTGGAGGGCACTAAGGACTCGATCAAGCTCTTCAGATACTGAGTCCCAAAATCTTGTCACCTTACCACCATGCTCCCAAAATTCAAACCCCAGAGGAACTGCCTTCGGAATGGAAGTAAGAGTTAGAACCTAGAAGGAATGGTCTTTTCTGTACTTAAGAGTAATGTCCAAGGCTCAAAACATGTACATAAAATGTTTCTATTTTGTGATAAAGTTTAGATACACACACATATGCACATATGCATATGTGGTACATCAGGCATAAACACACTTCTATTTACCTCATAGGAAAAGAATCTCAGATAGTTAGGGCCTTAATAATTTTTTTGTTTTTTTATATTGGGCAGAGAAGTACGAGAAGAGGGAGTTTACTAAATTTTAATAAAGTTGTTTCAATAAGGCTAATTTGAAGAGAAATGTCATTTTTCAGTGCATTATTTTGACATCTAAGATCCTCAAATCTGAATGGTCTTATAGAGAACATGTTCTATAGCTCAGGAGGGAGTTTCATCTATTTCCAGATCACTGATATATAATGAACAGAATATGACAAAGATGATGGCATGCCACCCCCATGATGATATTATATAAGACTTTTATCTTAGCAGACTGAATGACAATCTCCCACTGGCCTTGAAGAAGCTATCTTTAAACTGCCTATAGAAAGTGCCACATGGAAGGGAATTACAGGCATCATGCTGGACTTGAGGGTGGCCTCCACCCAATAGCCATTAAGAAGCCAATCCCTCAGTCACACAGCTGCAATGAAATACATTCTGTAAACAACCTGAATGAGCTGGAAAGCAGATTCTACCCAGTCAAGCCTCTAGATAAAAGCACAGCCCACCCTGCACCTTGACTGCAGCCTTGTGAGACCCTGAGCACAGGACCCTAGCTAAGCTTTGCCTGGACTCCTGATCCACAGAAACTGTGAGACAATAACTATGTGCCGTTTTAAGCCACTAAGTTTGTAGTAACTTCTTATACATCAATAGAAAACTAATACAGATAAAAAAAAACTTGAAAATGCTCACACAGGATTTAAAAAAAAAACAGTTGAGTAAAAGACAAGTAAAATAAGAAAATGGGTTCTCACATCAGCTCTGCCTATGTGTGTCAAGTCTCTTTTTTTTAAATTTTCTTCCTCTCCCTTATTGATAGCAGCTCCTGATGACACTAAGGAACAAGGACCTACCTCTGTGAGTTTTAGTAGGACTAAATCAACAAAAGACCAAAGTGGTTTTGGTCAGTGGCTGAATTCAATCTATGATGGGATTTCCATGCTGCTGAACATGGCAGAAAAGGTGTAGTAAAATCTCCTCCCTCTTCTTCCATCAGAGTGAAAAGGCAAGGAGTGATGAGGACAGTTAAGTAGGGAGTTACAGTACAGTAATAAAAATGTCAAAGGAAAAGGAAACTAAGTTAAAGAATTACAGTGCCCCCAAATGTTTGTTCCTAGCTTTACTTGAAACTTCCCTGTGAAACTCCACAAAGTTAAAATAAACAATAATTTGGCCAAACCATGAGTAACTGAAAATTCCTTATGATCTGCAATCAACATCAGTCTTCTTCTCTTCTTCAATAACTGTGTAACTCTTTAAATATTATTTTCTATTTCAAAATATTCAGTTAATCATTACTTCTGAATAAATTGTCTGATACATTAAAGTCACTCACTGCAGTCATCATTCCAACTGTGACAAATCCCTTCTCCACGCATTGTGCTAAAAACTTTCTATGGATTATCTCATTTCACTCTATACCAACCCTGAGAGGAAGATACTGTTAATGTATCTTTTTTATACCTGAGGAAATTGGAGCTTAAAGATATTCAGTCACCTGCCCAAAGTCACATCTCTAGTAAGTGGCAGTCAGGGTTCACACCCAAGTTAGCTGACTCCAGAGATTTGCTGTGTGCCTTGCTACTGGCCTTCAAGACATGGCTCATCACAGGCAGGGAGCATGTGAGACCTCATCAGTCAGGAAAACACTTGTGTTCCCTGCTACAGATTTTTCAAACATAAATCATTCTTCTCCACGTCCAAATTAACAAGTTTGTATTCTTGACAAAGATGGCTCAGACCTGCAGTGGATTCTCAATCCAGATGGCACTTCCACAGGCTTGGCCCAAAACCACGCCATCCTGTAGCAGTGATGGATAAAGGCAAGGTCTAAATTAGCTTTTTATGTTAATGTATTAATAGATTAATCTTCTCTTGGTAGTGGAGTCAGACTATTCTCACCATTCCTACTAAAATAGATAATGAGATGTTACGTATATCATTCTTCAATAAGAATTTTTTAAGAAAATAGATAAAAGGGTAATTGAGGCCAAGGGAGCAATGATCTGTACATCCTGAGAGGGAGCACCAGCCAAAAAGGTGATTCTACTTTAGATTTTAGAGCCACTGCTGATGCAAAGTTTTCCTACCTCACATCTGAATCCTTCACTTGGTCATGCAGAATGTACTCATCTCTCAATGTGTCTGCACAGATCAGAGGAAAAGGGAGGGGCAGGGGGATGAAAAGACAGAAACTACTATTACTGAGCACTTACTCTGTGCCAGATATAGAGCTAAGCATACCTGATCTCATTTAATCCTCCCAATAATTCTATGAGATTTTTGTGCATGTTACACAGATGAGAAAACTGAGGCTTGGAGGGGTTGAGTAACTTGTGTAAAGATGTTCATTTAGAGAATTAGAATTCAAACCCACATCTGGCTGACTCCTATATCCATCCTCTTTCACTGTGTAATGCTCTCTTCATCAGTAATCACACCTGGGTTGGGACTGTGTATCAGCAGAGATATATATTTGACCTTTAAAGGAGATACTTGGTTCTTTCATCAAAGCAAGACCAAGGCAAAGGGGCTGAAACGATTAAAAAAATTTAGAACTAAATAGGACATTAGGCCGGGCGCGGTGGCTCACGCCTGTAATCCTAGCTCTCTGGGAGGCCGAGGTGGGCGGATCATTCTGAGCTCAGGAGTTCGAGACCAGCCTGAGCAAGAGTGAGACCCCACCTCTACCAAAAATAGAAAGAAATTA
>CAUYSK010069294.1:0-14214 GCA_963575035.1 Avahi laniger
TGATGTGATGAGGATGGGGGTGATGGGGTGGGGGAGGGGCGATGAGGATAATGGTGATGAGGGTGGGGGTGATGGGGTGGGGGAGGGGTGATGAGGATGATGTGATGAGGGTGGGGGTGATGGGGTGGGGGAGGGGCGATGAGGATGATGGTGATGAGGGTGGGGGGTGATGGGGATGTTGATGGTGGTGATGGGACTGGGGGTGACAGGGATGGTGATGGTGGTGATGGACGTCGTAGACTCAAAACAATTGACCAAATAACAGGATCTCAAATACATACCTCCTTCAAACAATAGCATGTTTCTTACCCACATGAAGCTTTGTATCTATAAAAACTACCTAGCTTAGTGACTGTATTGCTAGGCTGCTATGAGGAGCAATTGCCATGACACACTTGAAACATGAGGACATTTCCTGCCGTGTAGGAAATTATCTTGTCTTGATTTCAAATTTCTACTCACCCTGGGAGACATAAGGGTCAAGGATGAAGGCATCCATGCAGGTTTGGCTGGAGGAGGAGGGAGTGAGGACTGAAGCTACTTTATGCTGGCTTTCCTGGTCCTGCACCCATGTCCTGTATCCAACAAAGACCCTGTCTACTGAAACACAGCCGGCCGGTGCGCCAAGCTGAGTGGTGGAGGTCAGGCGGCACTCCACCTGTCTGAACTGGTCTGGTTGCTGCCAAACCCAGGTACACACCAGGAAAATGAGCCCACTAAAACGTGGCAGCTGTAGTCCAGCTGAGGGACTTTCCCCTTTAGAATAAGAAGCCTGAATATCCAGGGTGTGGACTGCAGAGGCTGATGCAGCACATCCTCCTCAGGAAAAAGAAAGCGTTGTCTCCAAATGCAGTTTAAAACATTTTCTTATTTTTCCTGTTTACTTATAAAATATGTATATGTATGTGTGTGTGTACCATCTGCTAATGCAATCACTAATTAGTGAGGGAGAGTTATTCTAGCTTCCTAAGAACAGACCCAAGAGGAGGCAGTTTCAGGACCATCACTCCTGTTCCGGGAACAAGAAGCGAGTCAGACAGGCACAGCGCTGTAGGCTGGAGCCGCAGGGAGCTGGCAGAGGCCAGGGACTCACTTTCCTCCCATGCCTCTAATCTCATAGACCAGAAGTGCTCAAACTCAATGTATTCTCTTCCCCCTCTCATTTTCCATAATGGAACAACAAAAAAGGGTCTGTTAAAGTTTTGAATTAAGAAACAGTTGCCATCTGGGTAATTGAATTCTGCTTGAAGCAGGCCACCTGGTTCACATCAGCAGCACTTGGCAGGTATGGAAGTGTCAGCTCAGGTCCTGCACTGACTTCTAAACACAGGCTCACATTCCATGAGTAGTGGAGAAACCTTCCTTTCAAAATAGTGAAGGCCGTTTTATATCGGGTTACCTCAATGCATGGTAGATTTCGTAGGCTGCAGACATTTAGAATGATAGCAGTAATGATTGGTCTTGTCCATTCCTAGCCACAAGCTGCCTTTAAAAAAACCCCCAAAAACTGAAAAGCCAGTTCCCTTCCTGTTTGGACATCCATGGCATAGAAATATGTGCGACTTAAATCACCTTGCTCTCCTAGAGTATTAAAAAGGCTGAATATTTCCAGCTCCTCAAATAGTAGAGAGAGGGGTGGGCAGCCTGGGAGGAATGTCAAGTCCTACCCTTCTCTGCTGCTTTCTTCATTGCCAGTCACTCCTGTTCCCCAAAGGTGGGGGAGCACAAACATGCGGCATGAAGGGTTTGTAGGGGCTGCAGTCTTGTTCCCCTACCTCCTACTCCCACATGCAAAAATAAATAAATACAGGAGTCAGAAGCTTTGCAAGCACCTCCCCAGCCAGAGCTGTCTGGGCCAAGTACGTTGGCCATTTACATGCACAGACAGAGTTGATATGAAGGGCAGTGTTGGCTAGGACAAGATATAGCAAGAAACAGAGCCAGTCTGAACTTGAGTGGTCTTGAGCAAGTCCTTATACTTTCCTTTGAGTCCATTTCCCACATTTCTGAAATGTCAATGACAGAGCTGAGTGCAATTAGGAGCGTTGCTCAGGCAACATTTGATTCTTGAGTTGAGAGGGGAGCTATGCATTGGATAGCTCTTGTCCACAGGTAATTTGGGCTTTACAAAGTACACTGAGATTAAAGAATGAAACTTCTACATCAGAAATAATCTGGTTTTACCTCCTTTTTTACAGGGAGGGATAGAGGCTGAGAGGGTACATATGCTTTCTCCAGGGTCACAGAACTGCTTCTTAATGTCAAAGCAAGATCCCCAGCCCCCTCTGTTTCCACTGCACCATACTGTTTCCTTAGCTTTAGGACCGCTAGAAAAGAACTCAGAGAACAGAAATGTTTTGCTTCTAAACAAACAAACAAAAACATTATCCAAAATGTGTAATTTAAAGGACCAGCTTTTTTAAAATAGAATTTTCCATGATGCCCTGGATACTCATGTAAGTTCACACACACACACACACACACACACACACACACACACACACACTCACTACTGTTTTCAATTTGAGAGAATTCAAGGAAGCATCTTCCTTTTGTCAAAATGGTGTCAAGGTAAAATTAACAATCTTCTGCAGGGTTCCCAGGCTCAGGATGAGCACCCTCTGCCTCTTTCCTGGGAAGTCTCTTCTCTCTCCAATGACAGTCCCCCGGGCCCTGCATCATATCTGCACAGCCATCTTGGTTTCCACAGGAGCCAAGAGCAGAATTCAGACGAGAATAAGGAGGGCCTGGGTGTGCAGTTGGGGTAGGCGTAGCAGACACTGGGGACAGAAAGCAAGGCTAAAGCAGCCTCATGAGGTCTGGACCAGCTCCCAGCAGACTCACTTATGCTTTCTCGGCCTCATGATCTCTTTTCTTAATCCAATAAAGGGGCACTTGCCTAAATTTGAAAAGGTGCCATAATATTATTTCATCCACAATATGCTGTCCTCAACATTTAAGTCCACAAATTTCCTCCTCAAAACTAATTTCTGTCCAATAAGGCTCTTTCGATATCGATCTAGAATCATTAACATTTTAAGTCTCTGAGACGTTGTTGTCTCTTCATTCTCCTCTTCCTTGCCAAATGGACAGTGTTTCAACTCTCCTCATTCCTTTGCCCACTCCTGCTTCTCTCTCTGCTGCCAGGGCAATCCATCTATCCACGTCTCTGCTTTTATGTAGAACAGGCTCTCCTCCTGGCTCATAGCAGATAAGACTCCATCTTCTCATCTGGATCTGTGCTTAGTGTGCAGAAAATCAGATCCCTAAACTTTGGAATAGGGTGGTGATGGGGAAAATCCTGATTTTAGGTCCAGTTTCTAGACAGGGATGCCAGGACGCTGGAGAGATCTGGGAGTGCCTGTATCCTGGGGATAAGGGCTGTCATCTCAGCAGCAAAACTTCCCTCTTTTGACACAGGCATCAGAGACTCCTTTGGTAACCGCATTTTCCTTTTTAAGGCTGCCCTTCTTACCATAGCACACTGATAATAAAAGGTTAAATTTTTGCAGGAGACTCATATTGTGATTTTTTTCTTGGGTGCTGTCCATAGTTTCTATGAACATCAAGAAAACAGGTCTCTCCTAGCTACTTCTTTTTTTTTTTTGGAGGGTATCGGAACATTGGACAAATATAAAATGTCCAACCAAACTTGGTTCTCACTGCAGTACATTTCTGGAAACCACATGGAAAATCCTAAAACTGATCTTACCCGTGGGATCTGTGTTATAATTGGATGTTGCATTCTTGACCAAAGACTTGGCATCAGATAAATCGCAGATACTAAATATGTCATAGAGGCAAAGATTCGCAAAGATTCACACTTTAAATCAGTAGTTCTCAACCCTGGCTGAGAACTGTCAAAGGAGATTTTTTGAAATACCAATGCCTGCAACCCATTTGGGACCAGTTAAAGCCAAAAATCTCTATGGGTGGGCCCAGGTAACCGCTATTTTTTGTTTTGTTTATTAAGAGCCAGGACCAAAAGAAAGAAACAGTTGTTATTTGGCACTTTATAAAATGAGAAGAGTTACTTTAAAGTGAATTGAAAGAGTTTATTGATTCCCCAAATGGAAATTTAGAGATCCCATGTTTGAAGAACAAGTCATCTCTTACAGCAGTAAGATGCTGCATAATGCAGATACCGTCCGCCAAGTCTGAGTTTATACCAGTGCCCTCAAGGTACAATGTTCCAAGGCTAATGACTGGTGGGTTAATATCTATTTAATAGCATTTGTGGCCGGGCGTGGTGGCTCACGCCTGTAATCTTAGCTCTCTGGGAGGCCGAGGCGGGGGATTGTTTGAGCTCAGGAGTTCGAAATCGGCCTGAGCAAGAGCAAGACCCCATCTCTACTAAAAATAGAAAGAAATTAATTGGACAACTAAAAATACATAGAAAAAATTAGCCGGGCATGGTGGCGCGTGCCTGTAGTCCCAGCTACTCGGGAGGCTGAGGCAGAAGGATTGATTGAGCCCAGCAGTTTGATTGAGGTTGCTGTAAGCAAGGATGATGCACTCTAGTCCGGGCAACACAGTGAGACTCTGTCTCAAAAAAAAAATAAAATAAAATAAAAAAAATAATAGCATTTGTGTCTGAAATGATCTCGACCAGATAGGTTCAATTATTTAGAAATTGTGATAATCTAGAGATACATTTCAGGATTCTTTTCTTCCCTAGTAGAAGGCTCGAGAGAGCTGCCCCAGGGAAGGGAAGCCTTGGGCTCATGCTCTGGGTCCCTCCAGATGCATTCTATACAGAGAGAAAGGCAGTCCCTGCAGAGCCCCAGAAAGAGACTGTCCATGTGCATTCCTCACTGGGTTTATGTAAATAGGGTGGGCGATAAACCCTGCCAATCGAAGAGATTGATTTCTCTTTCAGATTCCAGTTCTCCTTCCTCGAATTGTGTGATTTAGAGGAAGGACATTACATGAGGCTTCAGTATTTTCACTAAAAATAGAAAAATAATGCCTCAGACAAATAAATTAAATTCTATTGAAAATATATCTGAACATAGTTTTTCCTGACTTTAAGAGTGACATCCATATTAACTGAAAAGAGTTCAGAAATTATAGAGAAATAATTATATAAGGAAGAAAATAAAACTCATCCATAATCACAGTCATAATCCCATAATCATTATTTTAAACATAACAAAACACAAATAGACCTTTCTCTATGTGTGGTTTTGTATCCTGTGTTTTTATGTAAGATTATATAATGAACATTTCTGCATATCCTAAAATGTCCTAAAACATACTATTTCGTGATTGCATAATATTCTATTTTATGACAATACCATGATTTGTTTATTCACTATTAGATATTCAATACGAATATTTAAAAATATAAGGGAAAGTTAATAATCTAAGAAGTTTTGATAATTATTATGTATGACAGTACATTTGGAGATTTAAAAAAATACAGACAACAGATAGAAACAATCTTAGAAGCACAGAAAATGAGATTTAAGAAACAATCAAGAGCAATTTTATTTGTAAAGGTCAATTTGCTTATAAGGCACACAGAGAACAAGCAATAATTGCCTGTAACAACATTTTCATTGACTTTTGAGTAATAATTTTATCTTTAACACCCCCTACTGGTTTGCCTTATGGTTTTAGTGTTATCACCTTGTTTTTTCAAAAAAAAATTGTGATTTCATTAGAAGTCTGCCACCTTTCCAGTCCTACCCTGTTCATTCTCTCCCTCAAAAAATAAAGTGAGAGGGGTAGGAGCAAAGGAAAAACAGAACAATTGACTATTGCTTTATATAAATCCTCCCCCACAACCTCATATGCAATGAACAGAGACTAGAGAAGCCCAAGAGAATGAGGAGATATCCTCAGACGTTCTTTTAAGAACTCTGTAATTTGTTGCATGACTCATTCATTCAAGGCCATTGCCATGGGCTCTATATCTCACATTACTTCACAATAATTATCTGAAAGATAAACCCAGGAATGTGTGGACTCACAAGGACCCAGAGGTTAAACCAGGGCAGGGCCAATGTGTGTTCATCCTTCTTATTGGGAGACTTCCAGGCAGACCAATTCAAAGCGCTCCTTGAGATGGCGGTCAACTGAGCCAGTGTTTGTTCCAACGATGCACTTATAGCAAATTTCCATCCTCTAATTTTATTTCCTATCACAAAAGGTGGGCTAATGCCCACGTATGAAGCAAAAAAACAGGCAATAAATAGTTCCCCATTTCTGACAGTTCTGGAGTCCTTCCATTTATGCAAATAACATTCACTGAGCGTCCACTCTGTGCCTGACACTGACTGAGGCACATGAACAAGACAGATCAAGTCCTTGCTCCTGCAGAGTTTCCAGCCTAGTGGAAAAAGTAAATATTAATAATAGAAAAGCAAATAAATAAATAGGCAAGACAGTATAAGAAGTGATCAGCCCAAAGAGGACTGTAAAGTGAGGTGGTGTGATAGAGTAGCCTGGGGATCGAGAGGAGTATTTTTGCCAGGGTGGTCAGGGAGAGCTGCATTTGAGGAGCTGCCCAGTCCTTTACCTCGAGTCTTTCAACACGGGTGTTGCATGCCTTGTTCCTTGTTCTTCAATCTTCTCTGCCCATTTTCTTCCTGCCTTGGCTCTCATGGCTTAGTCTCAATGCCTTACCTCTATCCTTTCTGCTTTGGGACCCTTGGAAGGGTTTGCAGGGACAACCCCTGGCATTCCTTATGATATCCTACATCTTACAAATCCATATTCACTCTTCAATCATCTTTCATCCTGTATCTCCACTATGGAAAGGTAAGATGAGGTTGGAAATAAGAGGAATTCCTATTTGTTTCAATTACATTTTTATTTTTTATTTTTTGGGGAAGGGGCCAGGCAAGTGTGGGTAATGCCACTTGGTAGTTCTCAGCCCGGACTCTCAATTATATTTTTAAATCTCCCAAATTTGCATTTGGATACAGATCATTCTGTTGTACTATTTGGGATTCAGCTTAAATTATCTCTTTGCAGAGAAAGAGTATCTCATAACCCAAAGCAGCTGCCTCCTTCACCCATAAGACCAGATTCCCAGAGAAAATGTTTCTTGGAGTGTTTCAGAAAGTCCAGGGTCAGCAATGGTCTTCAAGGTGGTGGGAGGTTCTGTTTTCAACCATGACAGACGAACGCACGTGTTGTCTGGAGACACAATTATACATTGTCTATGATGTCCTTGGCTGGAGTAAGTTTGGTAATAATTTTTAATCATTGGTAACAGTTTTTGGAGTTCATAATTCTTTCCTGACATCATTCCTCTCTTGGCTATAGCTGATTTAAGTATTTCTTGTCTTTAGATTGAAATGGCGGGTATGGGTTCTACATGCTAAACGCTGTGCATGATACATTGATTTATTCTTTGAATTTTTGTGACAACCTTACTAAGTTTCATATTAGGAATAGGGAAAGTGAGACTCAGAAGTGTTAGGAACTAGTTCATAGTCAGAGGTTGAGGAAGGACTATGCTCAAGTCTTCTATTAATAATTCCTATTCAACCGTGTACCCCAGGCTGTAGCTGTCTGCTGTGTATATACCGATAGCGCTGAGCTAAGTCTTGAGGAAAGCATTGTGAAATGCAATGTGCAGTAGCCATTTAACAAAGACTCCAGCCTCATTGGGGCCACTAGTCACAAATGAAATAAGACATTGCATGTGTACATAAATATACACACATTAAACATGCTTGCAAACATGAAGATGAATCCCTCAGGTGTTGGCTCCCTCTCCTCAAACGCTACTCTGAAGAGGCCACAGAAGCACAAATATAAAATACAGTATTAATTTATAAAATCATATATATAATTTTATACATTATATATAAAGACATAATTTACAAAAACAACAGAAGTGTCTGATAGTATGCTAATAAATAATGTACAGGACATTTATTGAGAAATTTTTTTTAGCTCCGTTGCTCTATTAAAGGAAAAAAGAAAAGACCTAAATAAATGATTGGGGCAATTTGGTATTTCTATGATATCAGTTGGCCCCAGATCGTTTCATTTATTTCATTACAATTCTAATCAAAATCGCAGCAGGGATTTCTGAAATTACCATAAATCAATTTTAAATTTTATATGGAAGAATAAAGTCTCTTGAGTAAGGAATTTTGAAAAAGAACAAAAGGATGGAACCATTCTACTAGAAAATGAAACATTTGAGAAAGACATAGTAACTAAAGTTATAAAGTTTAGGTTTGGAACAAGCAAACAGATCAATGGAAAGTCCCCAAATCAAACTATGCACCTATGAAAAGTGAGCATATGACAGGGACAGCTTCACAGTGCATAGTAAAAGGATAGACTATTTAGAAAAATACTTTGGAGAAAAGTGTTTCAAGTATTAATAGCCAGAATGCACAGGGAATGCAAGTCAGCAATAAAAAAGACAGAATTAAGAAACGGACAATGGATGTGCCTAGGCAATTCACAGAAGGGGAATCCTGAGTGGTTGCTAATCACATGAAGAGGGAGATGTTCCGCTTAACCAAACCACCGATCAGGGAAGAGCACAATAGAGCACCGTTGAATCAAAGTGGTACTTCATACCCATCAGATTAGCAAAAACTATAAAGTCAGACGAAACCAAGTGCTGCTGAGTATAAGTTGGAACAAAACTTGTGCACTACCGATGTGCACTACTCCAGCTCTTCTAGAAAGCAATATGGCGAATTTCATAGAAATTATGTATGCATGATCCCATGACTCAGCAATCTCCTTCTTGAGTACGTACCTCAGAGAAACTGTTCATAAGCGGAAACTGCAAATTTCTCTCTCTGGACAGTTTCTCTGACCTGCATAGAGAACAGTGTAAGTATAGAATATTTACAAGGATGTCCACGGAAGAGTTTTTCACGATGAAGGTCTGCTGGCAGTACATAGATAAATACTTTTGGTGTGTGCATTTGACAGACTGCTATGCAGCAGGCAGAAGTATTAAATTAGATTGACATGCAGCACATGAGTATCTCTTAAAAACAACGTTGGAAAGATTAAAGTAAGAAATCAAATAGGATTTATAGCACACTGTCGTTGGCGTTATTTAAAATCATAGACATATAAACACTTTCTTAAGGATGTACATTTATCTAAACAAACACATGCAAGTAGGACTGAAAGGACATACAGTAAACACACCAGAGCGGGTGCTGGAGAAGGGGGAAGGAGGGTGAAAGGGAGAGAACGAAACAAAGAGGAGGCTGCACAGAGTAGGAAGGACATGCCGTGGACTGACGAGAGCAAGCAGTTCCGTTCTGCTCAGGAACTTCAGAGAAGGGGGAAGGTCATAGTGGTTTGGGAAGACCCAAAAGACTTTTCCAAAAAGATATAGAATGGTTTATGGATAAAGTAATTAGTACATAAAGATGATGGTAAGTCATTTCCGGAATTTCCAAAAAAATCTCCCGCTGACAATAAAATTAGAAAGAATCAAAATGTGATAGACAATACATATGACATGTCTGCATTTCAGTGGCATTGTATATACTTTCTTCTTTCATCAATCTTGTTCTTTTTTAAACAGAAGTCTATTAAAAGTGGCTGTTACTATGACGCAAAGTTGAATGGCAGCGCTTACTTTTAATCACTTTTCCTGTATGTATTAGACATATGTCCCTCTGTTGATTGTGAAAAATATAGTTTTATAAGTCTTATTCATTAGTTTTATTTTCAAGGTGCTTATTTTTAACAAACTTTCATGTATTGTAATTGAGTCCTTATGTTGCTCATGAAAAAGTATGAATTCATTTTGATTCAGAAAATATAGAAAATATTATGGTTAAAAATCCACCTTCTTGGATATTTTGACATCTGAAATGGGGTTAAAGGAAGGTAAGGTGAGATGACAGAATTCATGTAAAATATTATTTTTACAGATGACAATATTGCATCTAAACTGACAAGATAAAATTCAACAGGGATAAATGTTACATCCAGCATTTAAGTTCAATAAAATCAATTGCCCAAATAGAGAATGAGAAAAATCCAGCTCCACAATAGTCAATGAGAACAGGATCTGGGGTATTTAGATGACCACAGGCTTAATTTGAGCCAATGGTGTAATGTGTGTGCTAAAACATTAGCTCAATGTTTTGGGTACATCAGTGAAAGTGTAGAGAGCAAGCCACAGGCAACCGCACTTACTGTTCTCTGTACTGTTCAGGGGTCACCTGGATGATTAGTCCAATGATAGATAACGAAATCTTAAAAAAAATAATAGTTTGGATTGTTATAAAAATAACACATGTTTTCCAGGCATGGTAGCTCATCCCAGCACTTTGAGAGGCCAAAGTGGGAGGATCACTTGAGGCCAGTACCTCGAGACCAGTTTGGGCAACACAGCAAGACGCTGTCTCTACAAAAAATTAAAAAAAAAAAAATTCACCAGGCATGATGACACGCACCTATAGTCTTAGCTATCCAGGAGGCTGAGGCAGGAGGTTCACTTGAGCCCGGGAGTTTGAGACTTCAGTGAGCTATGACAGCACCCCTGCACTCTAGCCTGGGTGACAGAGTGAGACCTTGTCTCTAAAAAAATTAAAAATTAAAAAAAATACATGTTGAAAAAAAGATACATAAATGACCAATAAGCATATGAAAAGATGCTCAATATCATTAGTTATCAGGAAATGCAAATCAAAACCATAATGAAATACCACTTCACACCTGCTAGAATAACTATCGTAAGGAACATGAATAATAACAAGTGTCGGCAAGAATGGGGCAAAATGGGAACTACTCACACCTTGCTGGTGGAAATGTAAAATGGTGCTGCCACTTTGCAAAAACAGTTTGGCAGTTTCTTAAAAATTTAAACATAGTTTTACCATATGACTCAGCAATTTTACCCCTAGGTGTCTATCTAAGAGAAATTAAAACAGATGTTCACACAAAACTTGTTTGCATACGTGCACTGCAGCATTATTTACAATATTCAAAAGGTGGAAGCAACTCATTATCCAGCAAGTGATGAATGGGCAAGTTCTGTGGCATATATCCACACAATAGAATACTATTTGATCATCAAAAGGAGTAAAGTCCTGATATATGCTAGAGTATAGGTGAACTTCAAAAACATACGTTCAGTGAAAGAAGCTAGACACAAAATACCACACATATTGCATGATTTCATTTATGTGAAATGTCCACAACAGGAAAATACGTAGAGACAGTAGATTAGTGTCTATTGCCTGGGGCTGGGAGTGGAAATAGGTAGTAGCTGTAAATGAGAGCAAAGTTTCTTTTTAGGGTAATGGAAATGTTCTAAAATTAGACTGTAGTGATAGACACATAGCTCTGTAAACATACTAAAATTCATTGAAGTATACACTTGAAATGAGTTGATTTTATAGTACTTAAGTTATAACTTGGTAAAGCCACTGGAAAAAATTATGATACAATACATGTTCGTCATAAAAATTCAAGGAACATCATTAGTTGAGAGAAGAACACAGAAACCAATAACGAAGCAAATATAAACAAACAAGCAAAAATATTTCAAATTCTATGACCCAGAAATAACTATAGTTCACAATGGAGAAATATCATTGTAGATACTTTTTTATGCACATTGACAGGCAGAAAAAGAGGTAAAGGGAGAGAAATAATTTTGCGCAATGATATCATACCATATATGCTATTTTTTTCTATTAAATCTGTTTTTTTTTTTTTTTTGAGACAGAGTCTCGCTCTGTTGCTTGGGACAGACTGCTGTGGCATCAGCCTAGCTCACTGCAACCTCAAACTCCTGGGCTCAAGCGATCCTCCTGCCTCAGCCTCCCTAGCAGCTGGGACTACAGCTGTGTGCCACCACACGTGGCTAATTTTTTTTTCTATTTTTAGTTGCCTGGTTAATTTCTTTCTATTTTTAGTAGAGACAGGGGTAGGGTGGTGGTGGCAGTGTCTTACTCTTGCTGAAGCTGGTCTCGAACTCCTGACCTCAAGAGATCCTCCCAGGCTGGGAGCGGTGGCTCACGACTGTAATCCTGACACTCTGTGAGGCCGAGGCGGGAGGAATGCTTGAGCTCAGGAGTTCGAGACCAGCCTGAGCAAGAGCGAGACCCCGTCTCTACTAAAAATAGTTTAAAATATTTTTTAAATAAAAAAAAAAAGAGAGAGATCCTCCCACCTTGGCCTCCCAGAGTGCTAGGATTACAGGTGTGAGCCACCATGGCTGGCCTTCTATTAAATCATTAAAACAGATTTTGTTTGCATTTAATGGAATAGGCGTTATATTTTTAAGAGATGACTAAGAAAGGAAGCTGCTGAATCAGACTATTTGGTCCATATTCTGGCTCTGCCGCCTTGCTAGCTATGAGACCCTGGCAGCAAGCTCTTATAACCTTGTAACCTCTCTATGCCTCAGTCTCCTCATATACACATGATACACATAACAACATCTATCTCACAGGTGTGTTATAAGGATTAATGAAATAATTCATGTAAAGAGGTTAGCATAGAGCTTGGCACAGAGGAGACATTTAATAAATATTTATTACTGAGGTACAGTGATTATTATTCCAACATCTTTAAGGCATGCAGAGTTGGGGAAGTCTAGGATGATAAAAAATCCAAAACCACGTCATCCAAAGAATAGTTAATGGTCACTGGAATGGTACCTAAAAAGAAGAATAAGGGAAAATATCATGACTCTTTATATTTTAAGGCCAAAAGTAAAACCAAAGGATATATTGTGCAAACAGCAACCATAACAAAGCTGGACTGCATGGTGTGGTAGGATGAATAATGCTTCCCCTTCTCAAAAATCTCCACATAATAATCTCCAGACCCCCAGAAACTGTTGATATGTTACCTGACATGGCAAAATGGATGTTGCAAATATGACCAAGTTAAGGATCTTGAGATGGGAAGATGATCCTGGATTACCCAGGTTGACCAAATTTAATCATAGGGGATCTTAAAGGAGGGAGTCAGGAGGGTCAGACAGAAAGAAGGAGACATGGTAACAGAAGCAGAGGAGATGGGGGCAGGGGTCAGGGAAGAGAGAGACAGAGGAGGAGAGGGGAGGGCACATGGGAGACAAAGAGATCTGAAGATGCCGTGCGGCTGCCCACGAAGATAAAGGAAGGAGCCACGATCCAAAGAATGCAGGCAGCCTTTAGAAGCTAGAAAAGGCAAGGAAATAGCCTCTCCTTTAGAGCCTCCAAAGGGCGCTCAGCCCTGCAACCCCTTAACATTAGAACTTCTTCTGATCTCCATAACTGTGTGTCGAGTCGCTAATTTGGGGTAATTTGTTTACAGAGGCAATAGAAAACTAATACAAGAGGCTGTACTAATAGACAAAATAGACTTTAAAACAAAAAAATGTTGAGATAAAAAAGGACCTTTTTCCATTTTTTTTAATTGTGGCAAAATATACATGAAATTGATTATTGTAACCATTTTTAAGTGTACGGTTCAATGATATTAAATACATTCTTATTGCTGTGCAACCATCACCAGCATTCATTTCCAGAACTATTTTCACCTTATAAAACTGAAACTTGGTACCCATTGAATAACAATTCCCCATTCTTGCTCTCCCACAGGCCCCTGGTAATCACCATTCTATTTTTCATCTTTATGATTTTGACTCAATATTGTATATAAGAGGAATTATAAAGTATTTGTCTTTTTGTGATTGGCTTACTCACTTAGCATAATGTCCTCAAGATTTCTCCATGTTGTAGCGTATGTCAGAATTTCCTTCCATTTTACAGTTGAATAATGTCCCATTATATGTGTATACCATATCCTGCATATCTATTCATCTATTGATGGACATTTGGGTTGCTTCTACCTTTTAACTATTGTGAACAAAGTACTATAAACACAGGTGTAGGATATCTCTTTAAGACCCTGCTTTCAATTTTTTGGAGTGTACACCTAAAGTGGAATTGCTGAGTCATGTGGTAATTCTATTTTAAATTTTTTATATTTTGAGGAACTGCTGTGCTGTTTTCCATAACGCTGTACCATTTTACATTCCCACCAAGAGTGGACATGGTTTCCCATTTCTTCAAGTCCTCACTAACACTTTTTTTTCTGATAGTAGTCATTATAATGGGTGTGAGGGGGTATCTCATTGTAGTTTTGGTTTATGTTTTCTTAGTGATTAGTGATGTTGAACATCTTTTCCTGTACTTATTGTCCATTTGCAAATCTCCTTTGGAGAAATGTCTATGGAAGTCCTTTACCAGTTTGGATTTTTTT
>CAUYSK010069295.1:0-21901 GCA_963575035.1 Avahi laniger
TATGGGGGTACAGATGTTTAGGTTACGTATGTTTCCCTGGTCCCCCCGCCCCCCGCCGGCCCCGGTGCCTCTCTCAGATGGGGTGGGTTGGATTTTTTGTGGTTGGATAGGACCGGGGCCGGGCATAGGCATACCCACACACTGCAATGCCCTCCCACGGCGAGAGGGACCTGGGCCGGCGGGGGGCGGGGGGACCAGGGCAACATACGTAACCTAAACATCTGTACCCCCATAATATGCTGAAATAAAAAAAAAAACGAACTTAAATCCTTATAATGGACAACAAACATGCTTGCCCTTGGTCTGGAGGGAGACATAGTCTCTACATTCCAAGGCTATTTGCTATGCAAACATCCTTTAGAAATTATAAAGAGAAAAAGTATAATCAGTTATTTCTCCCAAGACATATAGAAATACAAGAAACCCAAATTCAACAACTACGAATGCAATTTTTTAAAACAGATATAGTATATTAACATTATCTGTTTCATCTTGAGTGAACTTCAATAGCTTGCATTTTTTAGAAAATTGTCCATTTCATGTAACTGTTGAATTACTAGGCATATAATTTTTTGTAATATTCTCTTTTTAGTGTTTAAAGCATATAGAATTTTAAATTATTTTCCATTTATTCTTATCATTGCTAATTTGTATTTTCTTTTTGTCTTAGTGTGTTCTGAGGTTAATCAATTATATTGATTCTTTTCAAAGAATTAGCTTTTGATTTCATTATTTTTTTCTCTATTGCTTTTAGCCTTATAATTTCATTGACATCTGTGTCTCTCTTTATTAGTACCTTTGTTCCACTTGCTCTGTGTTTAATTTGCTCATCTTATTCATATATTTTAAGCTGAAAGCTTAGATCACTTCTTTAAGACCTTTCTTATATAATATAAAGATTTAATGTTATAAATTTCTAAGCATTACTTTAGCTGAATTCAACAAATTCTGTTGTCATATTTTTCTTTAATTTTCATTCAGTTTAAAATATTTTTAACTTCTCTTGATATGTCTTCTTTGATGCATAAATTACTTGTATGTTCTAAATAGTTACATAGCGAGCCTTCTTATTTTATGTCCCATTTCTTTTAAATTACCATTTTTATTTTCAATTATCTTACATCATTCTTGGTAAATTATTTGAATTTGTCTTCTAGGTCAATAATTCTCTCTTTAATCTTCTGGGGGTTTTAATTTTGAAAGTTATATTTTTTAAGGATAGAAATTTATTTTCTTTTTAAAAATTTCTGAGTGTTAACATTCTCACGATCTTTATATTTCTCTCATTATTTCTTTTAACATTTCATACATTTTTCTTTTCTGTATCTAATAATAACAATATTCAAAAATCTTTAGAGGTCTAAACATTATGCTACTTATCTATCTTGACATTCAGTATTTGCCTTCTCCTCAGTTTGGTGATGCTATGTGTGTGAGAGTATTTGTGTGATTATGCATGGATGTCATCACTGGCAGTTCTGTGGCCAACTTCTGGACACTTTGGAAAGAGAGTGTTTGACTTTGCTTTTGCCTCTGGGATGTGGAGGATATCCCCAGGACATTTCAGTCCTTCAACAAGGTTTTAAGTTTCTCATGTTACTATCTAAAGATGAATGTGTTGCCACAGTACTGTGGCCCGGCGTGGCTTTCAGCCCTCTTATCCTGCTGCTTGCTGGGCCATCAAATTTCCTGTCCTTCTGGCTTCAACTTGATTAGACCATGGCTTCCAACATTGATGCCCTAACCCCCGGGGACCCCTTCAAATTCTTGGTCTTATGTTCTTATTTTGTCTTCAATTCAGATATATTTGGATTTCTAGCCACCTCATCTCCACCCATGCAGAGTGGGTATTATTATTTGTTTGTTGTTTTGGGAGTTAAGGGGAGAACAGCAATGTCACCAAGAGCATGTCCAACCTGGGAGTGTAGCTGTGGATCAGGGATAGTTATCATAGACTCGCAAACATAACTACCACCAGTTAGTATAATCTTTATGCACAAATTGCAAAAGCTCAAAATATGATCTAAACTTAGTTTTTAAAAGTTTTGTAACTGGTCTTTTACCACTAGACTATATCCTTCACATGACTGTAAATAAGAAAATTGATTTTGTTCTATCACTAATTAAAATCCATATTGACTATCCTGGCTTGCACAATAAAATTCAAGCTCTTTGTCATGATATTCAAGTCTTTTCATCATCTGTTCCCAGTCTATCTATCAAACATCATCTTCATCCACTTTTCTATGCAACCTGAACTTGGATTGCACCAGAATATTCTATGCTGTAATATTCAATGACTCTTGTTCCTTGGTGTTTCCTATGAGGCCCTTCAGTTGAAAATCAGATACATTCTTTTCATCCCTCAAAATCCTGTTAAAATATTTGCATTTTTGTGAAGGCTTTTCTAAGTTTCCCTCTATAAAAAAATTTATATCTTTTCTTCTTCTTCCATACACTCAGATCCATTTTTTATACCTCTGTTATAGCTCATGGTTTTATAGTTAATTTTATATGTTCTTATTTTGCCTTACTGATGATGAAATCCTTAAGAACTGGGGGAATATTCTCTGTATCCCCAGGGTATAGCAATCAGTGTGTTCTCAGTATATCCAAGAGCGTAACGTAAATGCTATGGTACAGTCATTAATAGCATATTCTAAACACAGGCATGGTATATAGGGCAATATCCTGTAATGGGTTAAAAAATGCAATTGGAGTCCTGTATATTACCACTTACTATCAAGCTTTGTTCAAATCTAAATGTTGACTACATTAATGTTTACTTTTTCCATCTAAAAAAAATAGACACTTACTTAGAGTGAAATACATGCTAGACACAGGGCATTTTCCTACACTGAGGAGCCTTATGAGAAAGAGTTGAAAAAACTCAGTTTGTATCTAGTGAACAGTATGTTTCGAGATTGTTGTTTATTGCTTTCCTTGATGTCCTGTTTGAGAAGTATGACAGAAAATAATTTCTGCTTTTTATCAAAAATAATTAATTGATCTTGAATAACTGGTTTGCTGTTATTTCTATATAATCTGAATCATATATTAATTGTGCTTGCCTCTGCTTTATTTTCTAAAAATTCCTTTTTAAAATGTGTGCCTAATTTCTACCAGGTGTTTTGGGATTTTTACTATGGATTTTGGTTATAAAATTTATGTCATATTAATGTATTTTTTCTTTATTTTCCTCTATTTTATGCTTGAAATAATCCTTGTGACCATGTTATATTGCATATATTCTTAAAAGTTCTAAATAATTTTTGGAATTATAAGATAGTATCAATCACTACATTAATTAATCCTTTTGACTTACTGATGTAGTTGTTATATAATAAGATATAAATGAGTGAGTGTAAGTGAAATGCACTGTAAATTTTCAAGCATTTTGTTTATAAAAATAATTATTATTTGATCTCACAGTTACTGGTGGCACACCATCTTCAATGATTTTCAGGCAAATTAGAGTCACAGAGGGACCTATGAAACCAATAAGGTGTAAATATGATTTACTTCATAAACTAATAAATTAGTGAATAATTTTAATTAGGCAAATATGAGTGCTGAAAATTATTATTATTAACTTTCTACACACATCTAGCACCAAATCCATAACTACAATAAAAGTCCATGAATACATTTTTAAAAATCTTCCATCTTTTGAAAAAAGCTACATTGAGGTCTTTACACAGGATTCTTAACTATAATGGTGTAAGTAGGACAGATTATCATCTTACTCAAATTATTTGAAGTGGAAATTGTGTTTTCCTTAATTGTGAAATCAAGAAAAGGTACCAAAAACTAAGTTGCAGGAAGGATTATTTTACATAATGCATTCATATTAAACATTCATTAAATGTAAGTTCAATTATTTTCTTCCCTTAGCTAAATTAGGAATTATAGTCAGGCACTGCATAACAATGTTTCAGTTGACAATGAGCCACATGTACAACAGTTGTCATTCAATAAACTAAGGTGGATTTATTAAAGAAAGAAATTTAAAAAATTCTTTTTAAAATTCTTTCAAAATATTACAGGAGTACAAATGTTTTTGGTTACATGTATTGATTACGGTATGCTTGAGTCAGGGTTACAAGTGTGCCCATCAGCCAGATAGTGTTCATTGTACCTGTTAGGTAGGTTTTCACCCATTACCTTCAGCCCCCTTTCCTCTGCTTGATTTCCACTAAGTTTTACTGCATTCTGTGCACATGTGTGCCCATTGGTCCATTCCAATTTAATAGCAATGTACCTGTGGTATTTGTTTGTCAATTTTCTAGATACTTTACTTAGGATAATGATCTCCAGTTTCATCCAAATTGTTGCAAAAGGCCCTAATTCATTCTTCTTTATGACTGAGTAGTAGTCCATAGTATACATATAACAAATTTTGTTAATCCACTCATTCATTGATGGGAACTTGAGTTGATTCCACATCTCTGCAATTTATGAATTGTGCCGCAATAAATATTCAAGTACAGGTAGGTGTCTTTTTGATAAAATGACTTCTTTTCCTTTGGGTAAATTCCCAGTAGCGGGATTTCTGGATCAAATAGTAAGACTACATTTTTAGTTCTTTGAGGAATCTCCACACTGTTTTCCATAGAGGTTGTACTAATTTTGTGGTCCCGCCAACAGTATATAATCACAGCAACAACAAAAATAAGTAATTGGGACTTGATTAAATTAAAAAATTTCTGCACAACTAAGAAAATAATCAACAGAGCAAATAGACAACCTACAAAATGGGAGAAAATTTTCACAAGCAATATATCCGATAAAGGGCTAATAACCGGAATCTACAAAGAACTCAAGCAAATCAGTAAGAACAAAACAAAAAACCCCATTAAAAAGTGGGCAAAAGACATGAACAAAGCTTTTTCAAAAGAAGATAGACAAATGGTCAATAAACATATTTAAAAATGCTCAATATCACTACTTATCAGAGAAATGCAAATTAAAATCACAATGAGGTATCAGCTTATCCCAGTTAGAATGGCTTTTATTAAAAAGCCCCAAAACTATCAATCAATGATGGTGTAGACACAAAGAGAAAGGAATGCTTACATACTGTTGGTTGGATTGCAAATCAATACAATCTCTATAGCAAACAGTATGGCAATTCCTCAAAGAAAGAAATTTTTAAAATAAATTTAGTGTATCCTAAGTATACAGTGTTTATAAAGTTTACGGTAGTGTAAAGTAGTGTCCTACACTTTCACATTCACTCACCAACTCACTCACCAACTTACCCAGAGCAACTTCCAGTCCTATAAGCTTCATTCATGGTAAGTACTCTAAAAGGTGTACCATTTTTTTATATTTATATCATATTTTTACTATACCTTTGCTATGTTCAGATATGTTTAGATATACAAATACTTACCATTGTGTTACAATTGTCTGCGGTATTCAGTGCAGTAACATGCTTTACAGATTTATATCCTAGGAACAATAGGCTATCCGATATAGCCTAGGTGTGTAGTTGGTGACTAAGTTTGTGTAAGGACACTCTATTATGTTTGCACAATGACAAAGTCATCTAAGGATGCATTTCTCACAACTTATCCCTGTCATTAAGTGACATATGACTGACTGTATATGAGTAAGTAACATTTACAGGGGCACCCTCTTAACTTCTGTCTATTTTCTATATGACTTCAAACAACATTGGGTTCAAAATCTCTTATTTAATTGATTTACTCAAGTTGTCCATTCCCAACATGTCCAATCCTCAAAAAACTCTTCCCTTATGCTTTTTGTTTCTTTTTCTTTTTTCTTTTTTTTTTTTTTTATTTTTGAGACAGAGTCTCTCTCTGTTACCTGGGCTAGAGTGCCGTGGCATCAGCCTAGCTCACAGTGACCTCAAACTCCTGGGCTCAAGCAATCCCTCTACCTCAGCCTCCTGAGTAGCTGGGACTACAGGCATGTGCCACCAGGCCCGACTAATTTTTTCTATATATTTTTAGTTGTCCAGATAATTTTTTTCCATTTTTAGTAGAGACAAGGTCTCCCTTTTGCTCAGGCTCCTCTTGAACTCCTGACCTCGAGTGATCCTCCCTCCTCCTCCTTTGCCTCCCAGAGTGCTAGGATTACAGACATAAGCCACTATATCCAGCCAAGTTTATATCTTTTAAAAGAGAAGGTTTTTATCTTAAAGAGGTTTTTAGTACTTAAATCATAAAATGGATTTGGTAACTCTAAGCCAGTAAATTAACAATTGGACCTAGAAAAGAACATACAGACACACACACACACACACACACACACACACACAGATATGTATTTTTCACACTAGGAGGTCATCTGAATGTCTAATGATAATAGAGGCCAGGCTAGAAAAATATCAATGTATTTATTTTGAAAGTTACCAAAGAAGATTTTTTTCCTCCCTAATGTTATCTTTTATTAAAGTATAATAGGTATATAATAAATTGTACATATTTACTGTATGCAATTTGAGGTGTTTGGACACATGCATACACACCCATGAAACCATCACCAAAATCGAGGTAATGGACTTCTCTATCACCTCTAAAAGTTTTCTTCCTCTGTAATCTTAAAGGATGTGTTTTATACCCCAAGTAGATAAGAATGGAAAATCAGATAGAAAAAAATCACTTCTTTTTATGAGAATGTGAAAAAATATTTTCTACATGCATCAATTAAAACATGCCTATATCAAATGAGCATTTATCTGATTTAGAGATATGTTCAGTAGCCATTCTCATTTTAGAACGTTCTCTTTTAACTTTTGATATGGATCCACATCAATTCAATAAAACTTCACACTCTTTTATCAGAGATTTTCTATTTTTGCTTGCAGGCTAAATTAAAGCTAAATTAGAATTTTTCAAATTATACAATGGATGTTCCTACTTACAAGGATATTTAAAATTTTTGGCTACCACAAAATCAGATCCTAGATATAGAATTTACATGAAATCATTCTGTGTTTGTTTTCTCAATATTATAGAATGGTGTACAATCCTTTCTAAAATAGTTCTATTCTATTTTAGTTATGCTACTTAAATATTACATCTTCAGTTTTCAATTTCAATTAAACATTACTGTAGCATGTGCTTATCATTTTAATGTCTAATTAAATTTCTATATTAAAATCTTCACTATTCAATTTTAAGATCTATGAATCAACAAGAATTTGCTAACAGTGCCAAAAAGGAAAATATTTAGTATTAGTGGAATCACTAAAATAGTTGTAAATGCTTATTTGTACACATATTCAAATCAATTCAACTAACATTTTTTTCTGATAATCCTCATAGATCTAAGTTATGGTGGTTCTCACTTTGATGAATTACAGCAGTTGTTCTCTACTAGAGGGACAATTTTACCCTCAAGGATACATTTGGTAATGTCTAGAGACTTTTGTTTATTACAACTGGGGAGGAGTTTGCTACTAGCATTCCATGGGTAGAAGATGAGGATGTCACAGAACATATTAAAAAGTACAGGAGGACACTCCTCTTCTCCAATAAAGAATTATCTATTCCAAAATGTCGGTATTGCTGCACTTGGTAAACACTGCCTTACAACCTATGAGGGTAGATGATATAGATACATAAGTAACTACAGTAAAATTAACAATACTAGCTGATTCAAAGTATCATAGGGGATATACTATTTACTTCTCCTAATTTAATCTCACATCCCAAGGTGAGTATTATTATAGTCATTTTATAGACATATGCATCAGTTTAATATATCTGATATAGAAAACATAAACAATAATTGTCAATCATTTTATTCATAACAAATATTACACTATAGATAAAATTACTGAAATTTCAGCAATATGTATAAGTGACAATAATATCTCATGTATCTTCCTTCTCTTAAAACCAGATATAAATAAGATAGGAGAGCAAAACATTCACCACCTAGCTATGTTTCTAGACAGGGAAGGAATGGACTGACATTTGGATTCCTAAGGGTCTTTTTTAGTCCGGAAAGCAATTAATTTCTTGAGCACTTACTTTTTCCTACGTATTAATATTTTATTTTGCATTCCTGTAAATATTATCTCATTGAATTCTAGCTGCTACCTTATGAAATATATATTATACTACCTGCATATATTATACTACCTGCATTTTTACTGAAAAATGAAGATTAAGTAATATGGCAAAATATCAGAGCCAATTAATAGCAGGGTGAGTGTATATATTAAATCTGTCTGGCTACAAAACAATGCTCTTTCTAATATCATGTGGTCTCACTGTTTTTCTCCGAGATGAATATTTTATTATCTGGTTAAAACAATGCATAAGTAATTTCTAAAGACTAGTATATAAATTACATGCTGTCATGGCTAGTGTCTTTATGATTAAAATTTTGTACCTATTAGCAATGGGTTTGGCTGCGATTAATACAAAACCTTACTCATAGTGACCTAACCAATAGGGTTTCTCCTATAATGAACGAACAGTAGGTAGGTAGTTCCAAGAGTGTTTCTGTGGGTTAGTGAAGTCAAAATCCTTGGTTAGCACCTCTTTTATTCTCTTGGCCTTTTTCCTAAAGTCACAGTTGTTTGGAGCAACTTCAAGCCTTATACTGTCACTATAGAAAGCAAGGGAGAGAGAAGGAAAAACGGCTTTATTTTTGTGATATTTTCAGGATGAGAGAGAAGAGAGAAAAGCCCCAGGTGCATTTCCATTTCAGAGCTATGTCACGCGGAAGAAAGTGACTTCCTAACGTCTTCCCTTAGTTGTAAAGGAGGCTAATTTTTCTTTCCATCCTTTCAAGAACCAGGTTGGGAAATCTCTTATTTAGCTAATAAAAAGTGGCATTACAAATCTTACATTTAATAAAGCAATTTCATATGTTTAATTTCATTTTCTATTAATATATCTATAATAGAAAATAACAACAGAATATTATGTAGATAAATATACTAAATGTTAAAGTATTCATTTAATGTTATTTTAGTTAACAACAATAGCTACTACTTATTAAGCATTTAATCTTCTCCAAGTATCTTCTGTGTAATTCTTACAACACTATCAGCTAGGTAAATTCATTATGTTTATTTATTTATTTATTTCATTTTTATTGACAAATAATACTTGTATATATTTATGGTATACAATGTGATGTTTTGATAGATCAATAATTGTGGAAATATTGAATCACGCTAATTAACATTCATAACATCACTTATTTTTTAAGGGTGAAAATATTTAAAATATACTCTTTTAGCAATTTTGAAGTATAATCACGATGCTATACAATAGTCACCAAAACTTATTCCTCCTGCCTGACTGAAACTTTGTACCCTTTGACCAATATGAGTTTTATGAGTTTGACTTTTTCAGATTTCACAAATAAGTGAAATTCTGTAGTATTTTTCTGTTTGTACCTAGCTTATTTCGCTTAGCATAATGTTCTCCAGGTTCATCCATGTTCTCACAAATGGTAGGGTCTCTTTCTTTTTAAGTCTGAATAGTAAATAGTATCTCATTGTGTATATATACAGTATTTTTCTTATCCATTCATCCATTCATGAATATTTAGGCTACCTCCAAGTCTTGACTATTATGAACAACACTATAATGAAGTTGGGAATTAGGTATTTCTTTGATACACTGACTTCAATTCCTTTGGATATATACCCAGAAGTGAGATTGCTGGATTATGTGACAATTGCATTTTTAGTTGTTAAGGAAATTCATACTGTTTTCCATAATGGTTAAATTACATTCCCATTAATGGTGTGCAAAGATTCCCTTTTCTACACATCCTTTCCAATATTTGTTACTGTTTGTCTTTTTTAAAATAGACATTTTAAGAGTTATGAGGGAATATTTCATGGCTATAATTTACATTACCCTGATGATTAGTGACATTGAATATTTTTTCATATATCTATTGGTGATTCATATGTCTTCTTTTGAGAAATGTCTATTCAGGTCTTTTGCCCATTTTTATTCATTTTTAAAATGTTTTTATTATTTCACCTTATTACGGGGGTACAAATGTTTAGGCTACATACATTGTCCTTGCCCCACCTGAGTCAGATCTTCAAGTGTGCCCATTTTTAAAATTGGTATATTTTTTTTCTTGCAATTGAGTTGCTTGAGTTCCTTATATATTTAGGATATTAGCCCCTTATCAATTGTATGGCTTGCAGATATTTTTCCCCAAACTGTGGATTGTCTGTTCACTCTATTAATTGTTTTCTTTGCTGCTCAGAAACTTTTGTCGCCATAGTTTTTGGGTATATATATATATATATATATATATATATATATATATATCATTGCTCTGACTAATGTCATAAAAGTTTTCCCTATGTTTTCTTCTAGTAGTCTTATAGTTTCAGATCTTAAATTTAAATTTGTAATCTATTTTGAGATTTTTCTATATGATGTGAGACAAAAGTTCAACTCCAATCTACTGCAAGTAGATATCTAGTTTTCCCAACACCATTTGTTGAAGATACTCTCTTTTTCCTATTGTGTGTTCTTGGCACCTTTGTCAAAAATTAATTGATTATAAATATATGGACTTATTTCTTAGCTTTCTCTTCTGTTCCATTGGTCAATGTGTCTGTTTTTATGCTAGTAGCATGAAGTTTTGAGTACTCTAGCTTTGTAACGTATTTTGAAATCAGGCAGCATGATGTCTTCAGTGCTTGGCTCTTTCTGCTCAAGATTTCTTTTGTTCAGAGACTTTGATGGTTCCATACAAATTTTAAGATTGTTTTGTCTATCTCATTAAAATTACATTGTAATTTTTGTAGGAATTACATTTAGCCTATAGATTGCTTTGAGTAGTATGAACCTCTGACAATATTATTTATTGCAATCCATGAACATGGGATATCTTTCCATTTATTTGTGTCATCTTCCATTTGTTTTATTAATCTCTGTTTAACCTACATATATTTTAAGGTGAAGGGATTTAAGCTTAGATAAATTAAGTAATTTGCTAAGATTATACAACTAGTAAGAGGCAGAAAAGAAAGCAAATCCATATCTGAACAACTCCAAAGCTGAAACATTAATGATTATTTAATTATAATGAATTTTACATGGCTCATTGTTTCTGAACTTATGTGTTCCTCAGACACAGACTGATATTACCATGGAATGTTTCCCATAAGACCATTCACACTTTTGCTGTCATCATCATTATAATCATCATCAGCAGCAGGAGTAGCACTGTTTTCATCACCACAGACTCATATTTACATTAAATATCAGAGATTCTGACTTTGCCTCCCAACATTGCTATTACTTTGCTATAACCCCTTTATTTTTACATTAACATTTCTATTTCTCATTTCTCTACTCTATCATAACCATTGACCACCGGTGTGGTCTCTCCTGCAACTGTTTATTCCATGTCCCTATTTCAAGTTTCTCACATATAAACAAGCACACATTTTCTTACAGTCTTTGAAAATCAATATTTGCCTCTTGTTAGATTCTGTAAATAAACTGCAAGTTTTCTTGTAGTGTCTTTGCCTTGAAATCAGGACAATGCTGACCTCATAGACTTAGTTTAGAAATATTCCCTCCTTTTAATTTTTCAGAAGAATTTCAGGAGGATAAAAGTTAATTCTTTTTTAAATGTTTGGTAGAATTTATATGGTCTTGGGCCTTTGGATGTTTTTGATCACTGATTTAATCTTCTTAGCTTTATTCAGTCTGTTCAAATGTTCTACTTTTTCACAGTTGAGTCTTGGTAGGTTTTCTTTTTCTAGAAGTTTATCCATTTCTTATAGATTATGCAATCTTTTGACCCACAATTACTCATAATATTCTTCTGTAATGCTTTTTATTTTTTGTGTCATTGTTAAGACTTCTTTTGTGTCCTAACATGTTTTCTATCCTGGAGAATGTTCCTTCTGCATTTGATAAGAGTGTATATTCTGCTGTTGTTGGCTGCAGTGTTCTCTATATGTCTGTTAGGTACAATTGGTAGAGTGTTGTTCATTTCTCTATTTCTTTATTGATTTTCCATCTAGTTGTTCTATTCATTATTAAAGACTAAAACTGGAGAAATCACATTACTTGATTTCAAATTATACTAGAGTGCTATAGTAATCAAAATAACATGGGATTGGCATAAAAACAGACATATATATCAAAGAAACAAAATAGAGAACCTAGAAATAAATTCACACATCTATAGTGAACTTATTTTTGACAAATTGGCAAGAACATACAGTGGGAAAAGTACAGTCTCTTCAATAAGTGGTGTCAGGAAAACTGGATATCTATATGCAGAAGAATGAAAATGAAATTAGACTCTTATATCTTGCCATATACAAAAATCAAATCAAAATGGATTAAAGACTTAAATCTAAGACCTGAAATTACTAAAAGAAAACACTGGTGAAATGCTTCAGGACATTGATCTGGGCAAGGACTTCTTAAGTAATACTCCCCAAAGCACAGGCAACCAACGCAAAATTAGACTTCAAGCTATAAAGCTGTACAGCAAAAGAAACAATCAACAAAGTGAAGAGACAACCCACAGAATGGGAGAAAATATTTACAAACTGCCCATCTGACAAGAGATTGATAACTGGAATATATAAGAAACTCTAAAACTTGATAGGGAAAAATTAAATAATCTGATTTAAAAATGAACAAAGGATCTGAATAAACATTTTCAAAAGAAGACATGCAAATGGCCAACAGTTATATGAAAAAAAAACCTCAACATCATTAGTCATCAGAGAAATGCAAATCAAAACTACAGTGAGATATCATCTCACACCAGTTAAAATGGCTTTTATCAAAGACAGGCAATAATGAATGCTGGCAAGGATGTGGAGAAAGGAGAACCCTCATATGCTGTTGGTGGAAATGTAAATTAGTGCAACCTCTATGGAGAATAATATGAAGGTTTCTCAAAAACCTGAAAATAGAACTGCCACTTGACCCAGCATTCCCACTGTTGGGTATATATCCAAAGGATGGGAATACAGTATATTAAAAAGATATCTGCATATAAGAATAACATCTATTGGATGTCGGACATGGGGAAGGGGGGAGGAGGAGACGGGTATATGCATACACAAAGAGTGCAATGCGCACCAAAGGAGGGATAGACATACTTGAAACTTGGACTTGGGGGGGAGCAAGGGCAAAATACATAACCTAAACATCTGTACCTACATAATATGCTGAAATAAAAAAAAAAAAAGAAGGTGGAAGAACAAAGACAATGGCCATCCTGAACATTAAAAAAAAAAAAAAAAGCAGTAGGATTCCTTGAAAAAATTGTTGGTCCAACGTAGAAAGTCTAGTATTCTGAATATATAAAAATCATTTCATTACAAAATTTTAGAAAATCAGGGAGAGAAAATATAAACAGTTGTTCTTATTCCTCAAGGGAATTTCTTTATTTTCGAGAATTTCTGAAGCCTTGCTTACTTACATAAGGGAGTTGGGCTGCATGGTTTCTCTCCACGACTTCACTCATGTTGTTTAGGGTTCCACACTCGGAACAGCTGAGATGAAAGCCAAGGATCCAGTATAAGGGGAGGGTTGGCAGCCCAATGAGCTGAAAGAAATATGTCAAGTGAAAGTTAGCAAATATTCTATTTTTAATAAAAATTTTTCTAAACATTGGTTTGGGAATACAAAACATGCTCCATTTTCCAACATGCTGATCCATCAATGTTAGAATGTTCATCTGTTTTTCCAGCCCCTTTATAAATTATTGAGGGTAGAGCCATGTTTAGGTGTCTTTATAATCTCTCACCTTTTTATAACATAAAAATGCTATAAAGCAAGTTGCCATTGCTTACATGAAATCTGTTCTTTAATGTCTCAAATTTGTCACAGCAGATTTTCACAGGTCACACTTGCATATTAAATTTACTTTTCTTAAATAGTTGCTATTTAGGATTTCCTCAGTCATAATCATAATATTGTAAATTTACCTCTAAATATTCTTGAACAACTTGTTCCGGAGTGTTTCCCTGGAACACATAGAGGTTGAGAATTCCCCCAATGGTGTGGTATGTGATGGCTGGGGCAGGTTGGAGGGCAACCTCTTGAAAGATTAAAAATGAAGAAAATAAAAATTAGAACTTATTCTAGAGAGTAACTGCTAAATTTTATACAAGAGGATTACTAACCATCTGAACATTAATAATGTGATACTAATGCCTTACATTTTGTATAAAAAGACAAGCTCTGATGATCAAAGTCCAGCTTTGTGGTGTGTGGGAGCCAAAGCATTTGTTCAGTCTTCAACAATAGAGACTGGAGTGTCTTAGCTCTTTCTGACAGGACCCAGGCTCTGTCAAGACCCAGGAAAAGCATCCAGGTTCATGAAAGGTCCAGAATCAGCCACTGTGGCATAAAAATTCTTTTGGGCTGAAGACATTTAAGTTACTGAAATCTCTGATCTGCCTAAAACAGAGCCTCAATTCAAGAGGCTCAAAAAACAACTCAAAAAAAAAAAAAAAAAACCAAAAAACTCAATCGTCATAAATCTACACCCAGGATCACCTCTAATCTGAGAAGATAAGAATAATTTTCAGATAGACATTGTCACAGGACTATCCAATTTCCCATCTGTTCTCCTAAGAATCCATTTATTTTTCCACAAAATCAATTGTTCCTCCAAAAGTGTCTTTCTCTCCTTGCCTTAAAAAAAAAATATATATATATATATATATATCTCTGCATTCCCATGTTTATAGAAACACTATTCACAATAGCTGAGATATGGAATCATCCTAAGTGTCCATCAGCAGATGAATGGATAAAGAAATTATGTACACATATACAATGGAATATTTTATACCCACAAAAAGATGGAATTCTGCCATTTGCAACAACATGGATGGACCTAGAGAACATTATGTTCAGTGAAATAAGCCAAGCAGAGAAAGATAAATCTCTCATGTTTTCACTCATATGTGAGAGCTAAATATTAAAACAGTTGATTTCATAGACACAGAGTGTAGAATGATGGCTACCAAAGGCTGAGTAGGGGGATAAAGTAGGCATGGTTAATGGGTGCAGAAACATAGTTATTAATAGATTGTTAGAAAGCATGAACAATATTTGATAACACAACAAAGTGACTATAATAAACAATAAGTTAGGGTATACTTCAAAATAAGTAAAAGAGTGAAACTGAAATGTTCCTAATACAAAGAAATGATAGATACCTGACATAATGGATACTCCAATTACCCTGTTTGATTAATTCACATTGTATGCCTGTATGTAAACATTACATGTAGCCTATGAAGATATACAACTACAGGGTGTCCCAAAAGTCATCATACATAGGGAAAATGGGAAATGGTAACTAAATGTTCCTTTATTTACAAAATATTCATCACAAAGTTTTTCTTTGGAGACTTTTGGGTCACCCTGTATTATGTACACATAATAATTAAAAATAAAGAATTTAAAAAAAACAATAAATAATATTTATTGATAAAAACCAAAAAGTGCTTTTTTCTATTGCTATTTTGAATAGTTTATTGTAAGTCTTGTAGCCTTTTTGTCCCTCATTTTCTCACTGCTTTTATTTTTATTTTATTGATTTTTTCATATGACATGCTTTGATTCCCTTCTCATTTCTTTTTGAGATATTCTTTAGATATTTTCTTTGTGGTTTCCATTGTAATTACACAAAACATCTTAAATTTATAGCATTCTATTTTGAACTGATTACAACTAAACTTTAATTGCATATAAAAACTCTGCTCATTTATAGATCCACACCCCAATTTATGTTATTAATGTCACGAATTACATCCTTATATATTGTATACTCGTTAATATAGATTTATTATTTTTTTACATGTTCTTTTCATTTAAATTCTATGCACCAAAATTATCATAGTACCAGATACTATATTTGTGCAGATTTACCTTTGCTGAAGAACATTACATATTCATATTGCTTAATCATGCTGTTTACCACCCTTCCCTTTCTATTTCAATGACTCTCTTTAGCATTTCTTGTATAGATCTAGTGGTGAAGAACAATCTCTGATTTTGTTCATGTTTAGTGAGATAAAGCATTTTTCATATTTATTAATTTTATTTCAATTTAAAATTGCATATTCATGTCCTTTGTCTATTTTCTAGAAGAATGTTAATTTTTATATTTTTTGATTTTTCTCTTTACATATGTGACTTATTAAACCATAACGTTGAATATTGAGAATATTCAATCTGAGTTATTAAATTTTAATATTATTTTTTTCAAGTAATGTGTTTTATATTTACCTACCTACTCTACTCAGGAAGCTGTCAAACCCATGTAGGAACATTAGTTCCTAATGTCTGTCAGTTTATGTCTTCTGCTTAATTATTTTCTTTTCTTTTTTTTTTTTTTTGTGACAGAGTCTCACTCTGCTGCTCCAGCTAGAGTGCCGTGTCATCAGCCTAGCTCACAGCAACCTCAGACTCCTGGCTCAAGCGATCCTACTGCCTCAGCCTCCCGAGTAGCTGGGACTACAGGCATGCGCCACCATGCCCGGGTAATTTTTTCTATATATTTTTAGCTGTCCAATTAATTTCTTTCTATTTTTGGTAGAGACGGGGTCTCACTCTTGCTCAGGCTGGTTTGGAACTCCTGAGCTCAAACAATCGACCAGCCTCGGCCTCCCAGAGTGCTAGGATTACAGACGTGAGCCACCGCGCCCGGCCTTAATTATTTTCTTAACAATAATAATATCCTTCCTTTTGCTAAACATTCACACAGATTTTTTTCCTGTATAATATTATTTTGGAAATTTTACTTAGGTTTTGGAAAGCACGGAAAGCAAATAGATGTGTTTAATACAGCATCTTGAAACTAAAGGTCATGGCAATAGAAATTATCAATATTTTGAGAGTATTTAATGGCAGACATGGCATATTTTCATAAGAAAAGAAAAAAAGCTAGGGGATATTTATGTACCAGATTTAATCAGGGTTGAAAGCATATCTCAAAAGATCGAAATTGTGATCCAAAACATAAAAAAATCAATTTAACAGAGGGAATGATAAAGTTTTTCTCAGTGACTCAAAATATTTGCTTAATCTTTGCATAAATGTATAATTGGAGTGACAGACTAATAGCGTTCTGGGAAAAAACAATAGAATTTTTATTTGCTGTAATGGTGTTCGGTGCTTTCCAAAGAAAATAAGGGCAGTTGGGGGTTGACGATTCATTGATCAAGGAGATAGTAAGTCTGCAGTCTTACACATTTGTAAGACCACATGTGGGGTATTTCATTCAGTTCTGAGATTTGTGGTTTTTTTTTTTTATTTCAGCATATTATAGGGGTACAGATGTTTAGGTTATGTATGTTGCCCTTGCCTCTCCCTCGCCCCCTAAGTCCGAGTTTCAAATATGTCCATCCTTCGGGTGGTGCGCATTGCACTCTTTGTGTATGCATATACCCGTCCCCTCCTCTCTCCTCCCTCCTCCCCCCTGCTCCCTCCCTCCTTGAGATTTGTGTTTTAAAGTGGACTATAACATATATAACATAGTGTAAAGCAATTTTTGAGTGCCTTTTTAAGAACTGATGGTTGAAAGGAATGGAAGAAAGTGAGGTGTCTAGTATCTGTATCATACAAATCTGATATTAAAGGCAAAAATCACATTAAGTGAAACAAACACAAATGAGCTATCCCCCAATGTGCAAATAGGACAGTGTTAATGACTTTGGCAAAGGGGTTTCTGAATTGAAGATCACATTGAACTGGATCACCCTTCACTAGGATATACTAATCAATGTTATTTACCCTCTTAAACATCAAATGGACAGAATAGGATATAATATTTTCCTCATCTGCTCTATGAAAACAAAGACTAAGGAGAGTTCCAAGAAAATTAAGAAAAGGTAACAGAAGAATTGAGGAGGTAGGAAATGATATCAAAACCTAGAATAATAGAACCAAAAAGTTATATAAAATATAGTTTAAAAAATGAAAACTTAGGAGAAAACATAGTTCCTAATATTTAGAGTCACAGAAACTAATTCTGAAAATATTGTCTCTGAATGAGAAGAACATAATGTGATAAACTGGCAGTTTATAATTGTATTTATAAAACTTTTACTTTTGCAACAATTACATATACATAATCAAGCTTAAAGGTAACATTTATATTATTAATAGAATTTAGTTTATTTTTGCTTAGTTTATTTTTCCAATTATATCACGGTCACTAGTTAAGTTGATATATATTTTACCTAATATATCTTTAACTTAGATGTCTTAAAGTTGTCATGTCTGCCACACCAAAATATGTATTTTAGATATTTAAAACTGTAATGACTCTGTGACAATTATTCTCAGTTTTTGAAAATAGGTGGAAAATCACTCTAAACTTTGTAGACATAGGTAGGAAAGAGACTAGAAATGGTATGTTTCTGTATATGTGTGCACACTTTTTTATCATTCATCAGTAGTTACCCAGCATCACTTTGATTCCTTCTTTTTCATGTTGAAACACAGCTCAAAGCACCAAACCCATTTTCCAGTGATTGGGACAAAAGTAGGTTAGTAGAGTTGGTTGCTAGGAGACCAATGTCAGCGTCATCTATGACCTTGCAGGATGTAAAAAATAAGTATAGATTTATCGAGCTCAGTGGCACATTGTCTAAGTCTTCTGCTCTGGCTGTCTTATTTCATTTGTATCTATTCCAGTGTTTTCCTCTTTTTCTTTTCTCTCCTTTTCTCTTACACAAATGGGAACACATAGGGACACACCACTCCCTTTCTTGATATCTCCTAATTCCTCAAAGTTATTACTTTGCTGCATTTAACCACACCGTTGTCTCTTAGCTAACAAGGCTCTCCAACAGCAGTGTCAGCAAATCCGATCCTTTTAAAAGGCTGATTCTTTATACCGTTGCTGTAAGAAATATAGAAATCTGTTCTACTGGGAACAGCATTATGAAAAATGTATAAACATCACAAAGTAATTTTGCTGTCACATTCAAAATGTTTTCTCAAAGTTGCATCCACAGTTTTCACAGTTGAGGTGGCTTAGGTTAAATAATTGCATGCAGGCGAGAACTCTAACATTCTTGTCATCTTTTTGGTATATTTTTTTTGGAATTGTTTATCGTATGGATTTTACGGAGAAAAAAATACCAACAGAGAAAGTTAAATTACAAAAAAAAAAAAAAACCGTCACATTCCAAACCATTTTTGTTTCCATTTATGTATATATACTATATCTCAACAGATTATAAATTATACCACAGAAAAATGGTTGATATGTGTGTTTATGTGTGTGTGTTCCTGTGTGTACAAGGGAAATACAATTCTTTTCTCCACTCATTGGAATTTTCATTGAAAGATGTATAGAAAGTGCATCCCTCTTCCATCTATAGCAAAAAATTCTGTAATTTAGACTTAGCATTGTCTTTGTACAGATTAATTCTAAAAAATTGAAATAAATGTGTATATACAGATAGATCCCACCAATATACATATTTGGGCTTTTGTTAACTACTGAATAATAAAAATATTATTCAATTAAACTAAATTATAATTTATTCCCCAAATCAATTTGACATTATTATCAAAATGGAGCCAGGTTATTTAAATGAATTGTAAAGCTTTCTGTCAGAGTAGAAGTTTATTGCAATAGTACAAAGAGAATTTTGTACAAAGCTTAATGTTTGTGATAGACTAGATAATGAAATTAAAAATAATTTATTTACATTTCCTGTTTTTATACATCTTAAAATTATAATTAATGATCAAAAAATAGGAAACAGTTACTGAAGGCTATTGTATACATGTTTATTGAACCTCTAAGAAAGAAAATGTAATCCATCAAATTTCTAAAACTTGAGACATTAGGATGATGTTGAAAGAGAATTAACTTTTATCCTACCAGTATATAAACTAATCCTTAGAAATGCATTGATCTTATTTTCTCTTTGCTTAAGACATCAGTTATGCCCATAATTACAGATATATCATTTTGAACAGCAAAGCTGTACTGTTCTATATAAAAATTAAGTGGTTTTCCATGATTTTGGCAAGTGGTTTATGGAAGGAATGAACACTAGACAACAGTAATACATTAACTGAAAATGGTGAGTTCTTAGAATTAAAAATAAACTTTATATGATATTCATACAAATTCAAATGAGGAAAGTAAGGAAAAATTTGCTGAAAAGGTATAGGAAGTAGCTCTTAGATTTTTTTTTAAATATAATCTTTGAGTTGTTACTTGTGAAACATATGAACGAGGAAAAGCTCTCTAAAACCACTCTAGAATTGGGTGAACAAGTTCTAGAGCAAAGAGCAAAAGTGTGAACTGACACCAAGAAAGAATAAGGCAAATGAATTAGGGGAAGAGTGAAGAGTCAAGGATTCGGTAAAACAGCTGTGGCAAAGCTTTTGTCAAATAATTTTATCATCTCTGAAAGTATGTATGCTTCCCTCACTTTCATGAGTTGCTGGTGAAGGAACTACAAATTATATTTCAACAAGAAATAAATACAATGTAATAATAAATAGCATATGAAATAAATATAAATATTATTTCAATAAAAATAAAATGATTTAATTTAATCATTTAATTTACTTAATATTTCATTTATTCATTAACCAAAGAAATCATTGAATGCCTGTTAGATGCTAAACCTTTTTCACATCTGACCTCTGAGTCTAATGTAGGAGATAGGTATGTAGAAAGATAATTATTATGTAAAGTAACAAAATTGCTAATAATTGTAAGACAGATCGCTGTGGTGGCAGGGTGGATTTGCTTATAATTGGCATATACATTATTATTATAGTGGTCCCAGGACATGTTTAGGAGATATTCCATAGAAACTAACATGGTACTCGGGATTTTCCATATTGTAACACTCTGCAAATGGTGATTTGGTTCTAGTGATTAGTTCATTTTGTGCAAAGAAACCTGAGAAAATGATCTTAGAAGATCTATATTTATATTAAAAATTATATCTCCTCCAAAAATATTTTGTTTTTTTCCCCATAATTCAATTATGGAAATTTAAATATGAGTAGAATAATTATAAAATTGATATCATGTCCCATTTCCAGGTATACTTTAAACCAGGACATCGACATACAAACACCCACAAAATCAGTCGGAAGTAATATCGAGAAACCAAAATGCCACAGATGCAAAGTTATATCAACCAGAAGCACCCATAATCACTTAGGACAGCAACGCTACTCTAAGTCTTTCCCTGAATACCAACACATATGTGCCATGTTGATACGGTGAGTACCAAAGGTCTCAAAGGTATGTAAACATAAAATATAACTGCTGTATTTCAGACTTTATCTACACTAATATGCCAGCTAAACTAAAATTATGCAAATAATAATGTCACTTTTGCTTTTTTGAAGTTTGGAAAGAATTTTTGGAAAAAGTGCTAGATTGCTCTGATGCATAGAGCTACATGGAGCTCTTTCCCCCTTAATTTTTTTTTCTCTAGCAACTAATTATCCAAATATTTTTTTGACATAAGATATGGATATGACATATCATGGAAGTTTCTCTTTCTTGGCAGTATTTTCTCTGTAGAAAATTATTTAGAGAAGAAAAATCTGAGAGTAATAATTATCCCCTCAGACCCCTCTAACTCACATGTACAATTTCTTAAAATCAGAGCAAATAATGTACACCAGAAAGAAATGTATGTTATTAATGCATTCTCCCATTATTCTCTGCTTCAGGTCTTACTTAACCCTTTACAACTATCAGAATTTTTTATACTTCTCTGGAAATCCATAAAAAAAAAAAATTAGGATCAATAGAATGGACATTTGAAATGAAGCTTCAGAATTTTTCTGACAAAGTAGCTGTGCATTTTTGTAAAAGTATAATGTCTAAAATTATTTCTTGGTTCATGGGGTTTACTGAATCATAAGTTAATGCTTAGGAAACTGAA
>CAUYSK010069298.1:0-17889 GCA_963575035.1 Avahi laniger
TCAAAGAAGGAAATTAGGTACCAAAAGTTTTATATGGAGCTAAGCTATCCTTCAAGTACCAAAGCTCTTATACTAGGACTGTAAACACACAAGAATTCAGACATAATCATACACACAAGACCTTCCAGAGAAACCTACTAGAAAAAAGAGCTTTCCCCAAATAAGATATGACTGAGGATATCTTTGCAGAAGGTCTAATAATGAACATTGAATATATTTAATCATATGCCTAACAAAGAAAAAGTAAAAAAAAAATGATTGAGAAAATAATAGTATGTCAACATGATATGTTCTGACCAAGTAGAAATAATTCAACTAAATAAATTGGAGAAAGGAGAAAGGGCAAAGTAGAAGAAGCTCATGGAAAAATTCTAAGAACATAAACAGGAGAAAGAATAAATATTAACATTTAATGCTTACAAAATGAAACTAAACAAAAAATAGATCACTGCGAAAATTATAAAAGATGTAAAGGAAATCGCTAGAAAATGTAATGAAAAATAGTGATTCAAAAGTACTTTTAATAAAAGTTAACAGATCACATAGACAAAGGGTGATTATAACCATCCACAGTAAATATAATAATCACAAAACTGACACCAAACATAACATTCACATCAATAAATGTAAATAGATATAACCCCATATTGCAATACTTTTTAAATATCCCAAAGCAAAATTAAACTCAAGATTATGTACAAGATGCACACATACATATATACACACACAAAATTATTGAAAAAAGACTAAAAAGAAAGGGATGGGCAAAAGTATATCAGTAAGTACAAATTAAGAAAGCAAGATTGTTAAGAACTATGAAGAGCCTGTGACTTTACCCTACTTGTAAATAAACAATTATCTTGCCATATTTTTCAGTTCTGCGACGAGAAGATAAAACTGGATCAGATACAAAAGGACTTTGTTACTCATGAAGTCAGTAGGCAGCATGAGCTTAATGTGCTTGGTTTTCTTAGCCTCTCAAGGCCCACAGGAGGTTGGTAGAACAACCCTGTAGATGCTGCACATACATTGGACATGTATTACTGCTTAGGAATCCTGATTTTTTTTTTTAATGAGCTACAGGCAAATCTGCCTGATCTTCGCCTTAGAAGGAGACATGTATTCCTTATCCTAGACAGCAAACAAGCTAGCCCTTTTCTCCCAAACCAGATACATTCTCCATTATTCAATGCTGTTTAGTAAACAAACTTGCTGTTTCAATTACCCCATATTCATTGCAATGGTGAGGGAGGTATTCCAGCTCTAGGGTTATAAGGATGGCCAAACAGCACCCAACATTGGGCAGATTCGGTTAACAGCAATTTATTAATTACATTTACTTACAGCCTAGGAGAGGAGAACACAGCATGACACGAAGGCCCATACATGGGTTGCAATTGGGAAAAGAGTGAACAAGCAGAGGGGGTGGAAGGCAGACTTTGTCATATCAAGAGAGTGAAGTGACCCCTGGTTCTCATGGGAAGATATAATTGATTTGCTGGAAACATTCAGTGTGTTGGAAGAGACCTGAAACCTGCTACTCAGAGATAAGCAGGAACTGTGCCAGGTCACCAGGATAAGGGAGGTTGTTCGGCCAGGTCCCTTATTTGCGGGAGTAGAGTGGGAACAAAAACATGCAGTTAGGCCATTTGAGGCCCCTCGTCTTCCCCAGATGTCAAAAGCAGCACATTATATTGGGCATTCATTTTAGGCCTTATATCATATACCCTTGGTAAGACAGAACAACAAAAAGGCCGCCAGGAAGGGCCTGTGCTTGCAAGACATGTAGAAACAGAAGAGACGCATAGAGAATTGCGCTTCGTGAGAGATCACAATCCTAATGTCAGAGGAGTTAAAATTTGGATGTCAAAGCCCTAAGTGGAAAAAGAGAACATTTTATATTCCTAAAAGTCTCAATTCATAAGAGAAATATAGCATTTATAGTAACTTTACACTTACTTACATGGCAACCATCTTCATATAGATGTAAGGAGAAATAGAAGGAATTCAAAAATAAAAAAAAAATAACTGGAGATTAAACATAATTCTCTCCAGCTAGAAAAGTCAATTAAGTATACTTAGTAGACTTAACAAATCGAAAGGATGTTGAAGATCAAAAAAAATTAAGCTAAATGAACTACACTTACGGTTATATATATCAAATTTTAACCCTGCACTAGTGGACAATATATCTACTCCAGTGCACATGGAACATTTAAGACAATTGGTCTTACACACATACACACACAATAAGTTTCATAAAATAGAAATAGTACAAAGTTGTCTAGTAATAAAGCAGTAATACTGGAAATAGCTAGAAAAAGCAAAAAAAAAAAAAAAAAAGAAAGAAAGAAAATTTTTCTACCTAGACTTGAAAAGCCTTTTATTAAAAAAGGTCTTGGGTAATAGGATATATGAAGAAAGAAAATCATTCATTACATCAAAGTTAGTTTTAAAATCCCTTAGGAAGTATTGTGTTATATAGCATTCTCTTAAAATTCTTATTTTCTGATGTACATGTTTATTAAAGTTTATCTAATACAAGTTTGAGAAATATATGTATTCTTTTTGTGATTCTATTGAAAACACGAACAATAAATTATTTTTTTCTTTCAAGAATGAGGTTGTTAGATTTATCAATGCCAGTATCTGTGCTTTCTCATCAATTTATTATTTAACTTTATTATTTTGTTCTTCTAGCTTTCCATTGAAGAGGAAAGAAAGGTTTCAATTATAGAATATTTTGAGACGCTGTATTCAAAAGAAATTTAAGCTGTTCATTTTTTCATTATTATCAAACTACATGCAATTTACAAGAGAAACATCTCAAACACAATGATACAGCCAGGGAAAAATAAAAAAAGAGAATAAGTTTTGATGTTCAAATAACAAATCAAACAAACTGATATATTAATATCAGACATGCTAGATGTGAAGAAAAAACAAATTATTAGAGATAAAATGTTGGCTTTATAATATAAACAGGAGATATATAAATTAAAATTTAACAAATATACAAGATGAAATAACAAAGCCAAAATCAGCTTTCATCTTACAGCTCCCTCCTGACTTTCCTTTTTTTTTTTTTCCTGGAAAATCAAAAAAAAAATGTTTATCCTTGGTTTTCTGGCATAAAAATTATCTTTTGTTTTGTTTACTAAATTATGCTTACGAGTGTGTTATTTCAAAGTTATATTTTTCAGTGTGTGCACACAAACATTATGGCATCATTTCCTGTGTTTTTCTTTAGTGAAAATAAATCTTGTATAATCTGAACAGAAGTGATTCTTTTTTTCCATATAGATATCCAATTTTCATTGTGCCAGTTTTTGAAAACTGTATTCTTTCTCCATTGAACTGAAGTCTTCCTAAGTCTAAGATTCCCTACTGTATTTTATTAATAGTTTCCACGATGGCATACCCACAGAAAAGAAAATCATTTGGCATTAAAAGGAATGAAGTATCGATGTGTTTCACGGCTTGGATGAATGATGGAAATATTTTGCTAAGTGAAAGATGATAGACACAAAGGCCACATTTTATATTATTCCATTTGTAATGTTCATTTATAATTCCATTAATAATGAATATCTAGGATAAGCAATTCCATACAAACAGAAAGTAGATTAGTGAATGTCACGGAATGAGAGGAGGGAAGAAAGGGAAGTGACTGCTAATGGGTACACGGTTTCTTTAAGAGCAATAAAAATGTTTTGAAATTAGATAGTAGTAACGGTTACACAACTTCATAAAGATACTGAAAACCAGTGACTGATACATATTAAAAGGGTGAATTTTATGTTATGTGAATCATATCACGTATATTTCAATAATATTGTGTGTGTGATTGTGTGTGTGATTGTATTAATACAATAAATGAAACAGCCAATAGGAAGAGAAGTCTTGTGCCAGTTTCTGCAATCCTGAATGACATTTCCTTGCAATACAGATTTGACTGTGTCTCCTTGTAGAAGGATGTTGCATTACCACCTCAAATACATACAACAGATATTTCTCTAATTATTAAAAAAATAAATAAAACAACAACCTTGCAGCCATTAAACAAATCAACTGCATATTGGAGAAAGGACAGTGGCCAGATATTTTGAGAGCTGTTACGTACAATATCTAAGCTCACTCAATGTTTCCTAGTGGCCCCTTTGTTAGAGGTAAGCTTGGGGAGGTTAAATTCTGGCCCAAGTCTATTGCACAGCAAGTCCACTGAGTCTGTGATCCTACTACTGGTTATTTCTTTGAACCTCTATTGGAATGAGATACTAGCAGCTAACAGAGCTAACAAAACAGCTGTTTGACCTACAGATAATTTGTCTTGCGTATAATAGAAGAAGCCAAGAGGAAGCCCCTGTAACTATTTTTCTGTCCCTATCCAAGATTATAAATCAGAAACAGTACTACATCCCTGCTGAAATTATATAAACCAGCACTTTCCTCAAAGACAAAGGGCATAGAAGAGATAGTTCCATCATTTCTACAATCTATTGGCATGTGCAGTCCTTGCACTAATCCAGTGAATTGTGGTAGTTGAGATGTTCCTCCTTACATTTGTGTCCATGTTTAGTGAAACAGCTTAATAAATCCTCTGCCTTAATAGGCAGCTACTAAACTGGAAATTGTGTTCTTTTCAATCCGCATCATCAAGAAGGATCAAAAAACAATTCACTTTTATGTGGGAAGAACTACAGCACACATTCACAATCTTTGTTTTATGACTGTGGTGACTTCCTTATTCTCTGAAATAATATAGTCCCAGGGGCCATGATTATGTTATTATTCCTTAGACTTTCTCACCGGTCTTATATCATTGATATCATGCTACCCAATCATGGATAATAAGACATATATGAGTACACTGAATGCCCTTGGAATTATGCGCCTGCTATAGCATGGAGAGAAACCTACAGTGCCAAACCACTGAGGGAAAACCTCATAACCAGCAACCCTGTCACCTGACTACTTTGAGCTTTTCCTGTGAGGAGACCAACCAGCAGTGAAATGAACCAGTAAGTATCATAATAGGGAGATTATTTGATCCTGATTATTTTTAAGAGACAGGGTTTCTGCAACAGAATGGATCAAAGAGTAGTAAACATATGTCTTAAACTTGGAGGATTCATGGTGGCATCTTTTGCTCCATGCCTGTGATAACCCTGAATGGGTATTTACAGCAAAAGAGCTGGCAGCAAGGACAATGAAACCAAAGATTCAGATCTTTCATGTGTGACAGTCTGAGTCGCTTCACAGGGTTAACATTCTAGATCACATGAGGGTGAAGGGAAGCTAGTGAGGATAATAAAAGAAGGAGATGATAAGGTAGCTTCTAGAGGAGACTGTTTCAACAACATTCCTGAATAAGTATTTCATACCGATTGTTCCTGACAACTATTTTGAAATTTCCTGCCAAGTAGATTTAATTCAGGGCACAAGAAAATCTGAGTAATGAATGGAGTGGATTGTGTTTGATGTTTTTGGCTGCTCAATATCACATCCTCTTGAGACCAGTAGCTTTGTCCTTTAACGCATTGGAAAGTTCCATGTGAACATGAACTGACGTTGGTAGTATCTCCATCCAATTGTTCTTCACAGATTTCAGATTTCTGCCACAGAACTTTCTCTGAAGCAGTAGCTTGAAGGCAAGAGCAGTCATTATATTTGGGAAAGTTGATTCTCCCTGGGGCAATCTTCAAATAATGTGGATGAAAGCTGTTGGATAAATGCTCCATTTCTATCTTTTCAACAGAAAACTACAGGAACCATTCTTTATGTTTCTGTGAGGTCCTAATGGAGTGGAACTTGTAGTTTTTACAGGAGCAATGCCAATGGATTATTATCCTTGTTTTGGCCTTTTCTCCTTTATTATCTCACTCTTCTTGTTCCTTTGCTCCTGCTCCCTGAGATCTCCATCGAAACATACCACCTGAATTTAAGTGCTTGTCTCAAACTTTTTCTTGAGCTTGGTTAATCTCCAAATGAAGACAGTTCACATTAATGTGTAGTCATTAATTTTACTATACATTTATATATCATGTATTTTCTTGAAAGTGAGTTTTGTTTCATAATTTTAAAAAGTATATCTCCATTATTAATAGAATGTAATAAGAATTCATTGGCATGATTTAACAAATGTAATCGCATGATTGATTTGCATTTTAAAACGTGCAATTTGGTGGCTTTATGAAGAATAAATTAAAAGAAAAAAGTGGAATGAAGGAGATCAGTGAGTGTTATTGATGTAATCAAGATGAGAAATGAAAGTGATGCATGTTAGTGTAGTGATTGTGGAGATGAAGAGGAATGATTGGATTTCTGATACAATTTGGAATGAAAATTTTATGATTTAGAGGTGCATTGAGTGTCACATGTAATTAAAATAGGTGGCTTTTTGAAGTTAATCTAAACCCCCATCTTTCATTGAATAACATTCTTTAAATTAGTATAAATATTTATCATGAGATAAAAATTTTGTTACTTAATAATGATTAAGAAGGAAAGAAAAAAGTTTCCAAAAAATAGTATTGGATCAATTCAGAAATAAAACTAAATAAACAATTTTTTTTCCTTCTTGGTAAAGAACTGAAAAAGGAGAAAAGAAATGGGGATCTCATGACTTTTGTTTTTTGGGGGGCAGCCAGGAGGAGCCAGGAAAGAATGGTGTTCATAAACAAAATCATATTTTTCAATAATTAATGTTTTCATGTACACAGTAAGCTTTAGGCAGAGAAAAACTTTAAGGAGCAGTAAATATATATAAGAATAAAAAATAAGTTTTTTAAACATTAAAACTTAATTCAAAGATGTCAAGTCTGGTAAAAATCCACATTCGAACATTTCAACATATCAGACATTTTCTGAAAGAGAATACTTAAAAAAATTTAAAATATTGGACTACCTTAAGAAACACTGCCTACAATTAGTTAATTTTAATTAATGAATTTCAGTTTCTTTGTTCTGAATCAGTAATTGAGCAACAGTTTACAGAAAATCATTATAATGATAATAATAATGGGAGCTAATACTAATTTAATTCTTACTGTATGCTAGGTCTGTTGTCATCGCTTACTATGTATCAGCTGAATTTTTCCCTCAACTATTCTAATGAGATAGATATTATTATTATTTTCATTTTATAGATGATGAAACCAAGTAGAAAAAGGTTAAGTAAATTATGAGGGCTACACAGCAAAAAGTAGTAGAGGTAAGTATTAAAACAAAGAAGCATATCTTCAGAGTCCAACTTTCGAATGAAGTCAAACAAACAAAACCATGACTTGGCTGTAATTTTATTTTTAAAAATGATCTTATAATTGTTACAGAAAATTATTTTATTTCAAGTATCAGATTCATATTTGTTCACATTTAGATCTTTCTAAAATTGTAATGTATTAAAATAGATGTGTTCATTTAATATAGTCTTTCTTTTCTTGAAGAGCTGTAATTAGATGGGTGCTAGTTCTTACAATAGATGACATTTTACAGTCATGAACAGATGGAAATTTATATTTTATTATTTTGATATTAATAAATACAGCTAGTGATAGTTGTTCTGAAAATATTTTTCAGATAATTTCAGTACCAACTTTAATTTTGATAACAACTTTAAAATAAATAAAATATTCCATCTATAACTAAATTCAGAAATTAAAAAATCTTTATGCAGATTTTCTATTGTTTCGGTGTCTTGTTGGTATACATATTGCTGACATTAAAAGTCATACTGTTTTAAACTAATATGCAATCACCATTATAAACTGTTTTATTACAGTTGATTAACTTAATTTTGTTGATCAATTGTGTCATCTTTTTACTCTTCTAATTTGTTTCATAAGACTGGTAAAAGATCCAAGTTGAGTTTCAGTGACTTTTACTTGCAGATAACATCTTGCTTATAACATAAAACTACTCTTGCTTTATTAATCTTTCAAAACCTTTCTTTTCCAAAAGAGGTCCCAAGAGATAGCCATGAATTTGCTTCTGACTCAGTTCCTGGTAAGTTGGCACACAGAATTTACTCAAAATCTTAACATAATCAAAATTCTACTCAGATTTCTAAATAATTGCATGGGGTAGGTGAGAATGTCTTTTTCAAAATAATTTAATCATAGATAATAAACATATTTACAGTGAGCGGGTTGACGCAGGAGAAAGACTGTCAACACAGGAAGTCCAAATGTCAATGCTTATGCCCTGGCAGTGTCCCCCTGAGTTTCATCTGAAAATAGGATTGAGAATAACTCTTTTGTTTACATTATATACTTGTGAAAACAAATATATGGTGGCAGTAATTTTAATAGAATTTAGAGATCTGTAAATACTATGAAATTGATGTCTACTACAGAAATATAAGATAGCTTTATTCTTAATTTCATCCTTCAACAGTCATTACTGCGTACTGTATTTACTAAGTTAAATGCAAACAAATAACTGATGTGCTTTAACTGCATGGATTTGATCTTAGCATTGACACTAATTTAATATTTCTCTATCCAGAGAAATAAAAAGCAGGGACATTAACAATTGCTTCTTTGGTTAGCTGTCCTCACGTGATTACACACACATATATATATATAATATATGTATATATGTGTGTATATATGTTTGTATATGTGCGTGTGTATGTGTTTTATAGATATACTTAAATAGTCCAGAAGATTATTATGTACATTCATTATTTAGTTATTATATCACATTACTGGAGTTATCATTTTCTAATTATAAATTCCTATAAGGTCCCTTACTCTTGTACATTTTCTTATATCTATGCCTTTCTTCAGCCATTTTATATTAATAATATGCACATTGAAAACCACTGCTGCTACTGCTGCTTGTAGTGAATTCACTCATAGAAGGATAGTTCCCTAACTTTAAGGTTACAACTCTCAATCTTGCCTTCTCTGCATAATAAAGGCATAGAAAACTATACACCTGAAACTTGCCTAATGGAAATGCATCCCCCTGATTTCCTGAGAGAACACTACTGAAAAGATTATCCCCTTTGTTAGCTTCTTTATCCCAAGAACATACAAAGCATGAATGGTTGATTTTAATGTACTTATTTTCTTCACCTTAAATTTCTCCCTGCTAAAGCCAGAGAGAGCTGACAAAAATCCGCTTACTTCTACCCGGGGAAATCACAAAAAAGCTTTGCTAGCCCCTGGCTCAGCCACAGGGATCAGGAAATGAAGAAATTAAAAAGTAGGAATGGGGGAAGAAGGGCGTTAGTACTGAAGGGGGAAGTTAGAAAAAGCATGAAGGAAACAGCATCTCCAAGGATTTGAATAATCTGCCTTTGCATACTTATGACTAAAGAAATAGAAATTGGTTACAAATTTAATGATTATGAGCACTATTATAAAAATAATCCATGGAAGCTCACATTAAAAGATCTCTATGAAAGGACCTCAAATTATTTTACCAATGTTTTATCCATTTCCTTTTATCTCATGCTTCTGCCAAAATGGACTATTTTCTGTACATATACCCTACACTTTACTGTTTGCCTTTGTCAATCTGTTCTCACTGAAAAAAATGCCCATGTTTTCCTATGACCTCTGCACATACACACCCCGCACATCCACACCCTGTCTGTTTCTCAAGGTGTCTTCAATGCTTACTCCTTCAGAGTTTTTCTTGATCTCTGAGAGGGAAAAATTTATTTCCCAGTGCACTTCATCTGTGTTTCAGTTTTGAGCTTGTATTTTTGTGTGGTATTATACATGTGCTTAGATAAATATTTGGTCTTATGTGATTACTCCTACTAATCTTCGTTCTATAACATTGCCTAGCCTGGTGCTTTGCATAGAGTATTTGGGGGGCAGGGAGGAATATTGACAATGTGTACATATAAAAGAGAGATTCAATTTAATTTGCTGCATAATGCCATATGTTCAACTGTAGTATTCAATAAATGATATGATGGTTATGGCTAAAATGTATAAGGACAGCTCCTCAAGTGAAATTTTCATTTCAGGATTATTAGTACTATTTCCTAATTTTAACAGTTGGCTTCTCACAACAAGGTTAAATGTCCTTCATGTCATATAGTATGGCATAAATTGATACGGTTCTCCCACAGAAAACTTTTCCTCTTGCTGTTCATTTAAAAATATTTTTTCAAATACTGAATATTAGAGATAAAGCATTTGTACTATGTAATTTTAATTATGTTCAATAAACATCAAAATAATATTTCGGAGTCATATTAAAATGTTATTGATCAATGATTTCCTTTTCATAGAACATTTAAAATATTTATTTACTGTTTAAATGATTATAATATGAAAGTTAAATATGAAAAGAAAATCATTTTGTATATATTGAACACGAGTGGGTGTTCATGCTTAAATATAGAGCAAATTAGGATGTGGCAACACCTGAGTATGAAAGAAAAACATGGTAGTGGGACTTAGTTTGTAGAAATGATGAAACTTAGGTGTATACATTGGGGGAGAGGGTAATCAGCAGACCCAATGTTAGTGTTCAGACATAACTTTCATGTTCAATCGATAGCTTCTCTGTCAAGGAACTTCCAGACAGTGGCAGGCCTTGGCTTCAGACAGCTCACCGCATATTGTTTGTACAGCGTTTCTCCAAGTGGAGCAGGACTAAAGTCAGTGAAAAGAAGCATTGTAAAGATTTAGTCAGTGTATCAGCATTCTTAACAGAATGAACTCTCATCCGCAACTGCCTCAGCTATGATTCAGATTTGAAATTCAGTCAGATTACTGAGGTAGAAGCCCAGTTGTATTAATCAGTCAAACTCAACTGGCATAGAAGAATGATGAAATTTAGAAGACGTAGAAGTGTTTTGTCTTTCCTCCAGAAAATCAATTTTCAAGTAAGATATTTGGACAAAATATAAACCCACTCCATGCTTGGCTATCCTCTCAGTGCAAGACTAGCCTACACACTGCTCTGGATATGTTAGCACTGAATGCAGAAACTCAAGTTAAAACAGACTGAGAAAAGTAGTCTCTTTCAATAGATTAGGCTAAATTGTATACAATTCTTATAAATCAGTGGGTGGCAGGTTGTATAGATAGCTTCAGGATGACAGAAAGATACTTAGGTACATGCTGATTTAATAAGTATGGAATAGGGAGCTGATATGTAGTACCTGTTCTAACAGTGTTTGATTAATTTCATAAAGAAGCAAACATTCTCAATTGATTAGAAGAATCATACAATTAGAAAAAGAAAAGATGCAAACAGGTTGTCCCCCCCCAAAAAAACCCTCAAATGTATCTGTTAAAATTTAAGTTAAAATTTCTTCCGGTTTGGTTATTTTCAAGCTGAGAAGTTTTCCGGAAATTAATGCATTACAAATAGTCTTTCTAGCTTTTCTTTGTAATATTTTCTGATGATGATTAGAGATGTGAATTGTTTTGTTATTACATTTAGAAATTAAATTTAGTGTAAAATATATGCCATCTGTAAAGAGCTATAGTTAGATATCTTGTAGACTTTATGCTAAAATTATAAGTTCAAGTACTGAGTTCGTGTCTACAGAACTGAAAAGAATTTTTTGTTTGTTCCCCTGAGAATTATCCTCCATCTCTAACAATTCTTTGTTTAGGAAACAATGCTTGAATAGCTGTACTTGTTTGTGCATTGAAGAAAAATTATATTCCTATCAAATGAAAATAATATTATTTTTTGTATGATAACAAATAAATATATAAAATATATATTTTGCTTTTATTTCTATGGCATGCTTTTATATTTTTTCATGGGATAATATATTTAAACTCATAAAAAATGAAATGTAGAGTATAAGCATATTTTAAATTTTTAATTTTAGTCACATTATATAAGCACCAAATACTTTTGACTTCAAATTATGTAATTATTTTGTTATAATTTATAAATATTTTAAAATAACATTTATTAATAATATCAAGTATTGGTTAAGTGGAAAAATGTTTTAACTCTATTTTTCTTTGTTTTGTAAATTCACTACAATTATGAATCTCTTTTATCTCAATAGCACTGTGAACATTTAAATAATTTCTTCATAAAGCCCATGATGAACATGAATAAACAATGCATATATTAAAAAAATGCAGATATTTAAGAAAGTCAAAGTCAAGAAATGAAGTCAGACTGTGGTACAGGTTTAGGATGTATTAATAGGGAGTCTGGGTATAAAATCTTGATAAAGACTTTGAAAACTAAAGCAAGTTAGCTTTTGATAACTGGAGTACTAGGTATGTTCAACCAGGGAGTTTTAATAAATGTTCTGCTGTGGAATTAACTAATTGTACACAATAACATAGAGGTAAGTTTGAGTTTGCAATGGCAACTTCCCTTTCAATTAGACAGTAAAATTCTGTGACAAAGTGAGATTTAGGAACTCAAATCCATATAGTTATACATGAGATTATCAGATAATTCATGCCTATTTATTCAAGCATTCTATTTTTGTCATTTGCCCATTGGCATACCATAAACAGAACTTTATATTATCAAATACCTTAGATACTTATGAGATATAGGATATCCTATAGGATAGAAATAACAGCTTAAACTTACTAAATGCATTTTCTCCCTTCTTTATTAAACTGCCAACTTAGACATCTAAGAATGGGGTTTATGCCTTTAACCACATAATTAATAAATGCTAGTGCCTTGATATCCCTGAAGGCATAATTAACAGTCAAACATACTAGTCTGTGAACCCCATTTTACTAACAGTTCCTAAAAATCCATAATGCTTTATATCACTATCCATAATAAACAGGACAGCTACCAAAAGGAGTTGCTAAACCTCTCAACAATCAGTTAGTAAAATCCTCCCAAATGTTCAACATGACACAACATTTGCTTAGAAAGCTGATATGGTTATGGTCATAGAAACAAGCTCGCATTTTTTATCTAAAACCATCTAAAAATAAACAGAAAGCCATTCTAGTTGAGAACAACATGCTCCCATCTATTTCCCCATGAAACCAATTTAGCACCAAGAAATATCCATCAAAATGGACAACTTGCACTTCATGCCTTTTTTTCTTTTCCTTTTTCTTTTCTTTTTTTACATGGCCAAAGAGAATGAAGACTTGAGATCACTTACCAGATAATTCATTGGGAAAGTCTTGTTTTTGATTGAAACTGTGATTTTAGTGATTAAAGTATTTTAAATAAACTAGACATTAATTAGTAAGACAATTATTTTGCACTTTTTCCACTTTGGTTTTTAAGTCAGACAGGAAAGCTAAATATATTCGCCTATAGCACATTAATTATTGTTACTTAGAGTGTTATTGTCATTTATTTTAGTCCTCTATAATATTTTACATTAAAGTTTCTTCTACTTGTAAGCTCTAAAGCTTTTTATTTTACCTTGGAGTTTACCTATTATATAGAAAGGTTAATTTTATACAAGTTACAGGAATTACTTTCAGTTTCCATTCAGAACTACCAAAGTTTTACTTTGGTGAGAATACCTGTGAGGGAAAAAAAAAAGCCACCTTTATTCCAGTTCTTCAATATAGAGAGGCAAAGGTAAGTTCCTATAGTGTTCATGATCTTTCCAGTATTTTAAAAGAATTCTTGGAGAATATCTTACAAACACACTCAGCCCCTGTTATTAGCTCTGCCTTTCTTTGGGGAGACACATATCCTTTGCCTTGGAAAAAAAAAGGATACTATTCGACACATTAATAATGCCAGACTTTAACCTTTCAGAAGCTTAATTAGAAGCTGAATATTAAATTGAACTATTTCAAAAAGTTTCCTTCTCATCTTTATACATATGCTTTTATGGAAATACATTTCTGATAAATTACTTATTTTAATTTTAATATCGGCTGTATGGAGTACTGAGGTATAAAGAGTGCTGCTCTTAACCAATAATTTTAGAGCTAGGAGAGCATTAGATACCACTAATATGTAGTCAATACCTTAATTTTAAGAGGAGCAAATACAGTCCCTGGAAGATTAAGTAAGGTTTGGTGGCCACAATATTAGAATTAATAAGTGCAATATTTGCCTATATTTTTCGACCACTTTACTTTCCTAGAAGCAGAAAAAATGAATGCATATTATAAGGAATATTTTCTAAACGAAGCAACATTTTTTTTTTCTTTTCACTGGAAATAATCCATTGGTTACTCCAGGGAAATGAAGAAATCATTTACACATTTTGCATATAGGAAATTACTATGATTTAATAAAAACATTCACAAAATTTAGGGGCAATTTCATGAAGGTTTCAAGAAAATAATGTGTTTTGCTCATTTAAAAATGCCCAGTAATTCACAATATGAATGAGATTCAAAATTACTTTCTATTAAGGGTTCCTTAGAAGAAGTATAAGAATGTCCATAGGTATTTCAGAATATTTTTTTGTGTGAATTCAGGACTGTTATGAACTGAATGTTTGTATCAACAAAATTCATATGTTGAAGCCCTAACTTCCGGTGTGGCCATATGCTGTATGTGGAAGTGGGACCTCTAAGGAAGTAATTATCTCCATAAGGGTGGGGATCGGATAGGATTAGTGATTTTAAGACATGCCAGAGCTTCTGTGCATTCCCTCTCTCTCTCTCTCTCTCTCTCTCTCTCTCTCTCTCAATTAGTTTATCATAAATACTTCGAATATTTGTAAAAACATTATACTTTTTCATTGTATAATGTTAATATATTACAATATAATTTACATGTATTTGCCTCCCTAGATTTGGTTTACATAATACTCAGTTAGTCTCCAAAGTTCTGGATACTTACTCTTATTACTAAATTGTCTAACATACAAACCAAATGGATGCTTATTTATTTAATTATATACATATGTCTGCACAAACATAAGGTACATTGTACAGCATACCTGAATGTATTTTCAAAATACTTTTATAGTTTGGGTCCTTGTCTTTGCTCATACTATCAATTTCTTTGTAGTTGGAGCAATAATTACAGTGAAAACAATAATTTTTATTCAGTTGGTTTAAATACATGGTTTTAATGGATGCTATTATTAAAAAGGATATGTAGGCCATATTTTAAAAATACTATGTCAGCTACAAATGTCATGATAGACATTTTACAATCATGACCATTAAGTGTGGAAAAGTTATGTTGTAATTTAGCTGGAAATTTTTCATTTATTTAAATCAATTAGTTATTTTTTAAAAATAATCAGAAAGTATACCATTTTTATATTTTTAACAAATGATTCAAAAACACACAAAGAATCAATTGGTAATTTTTTAAAGAGTTAAAAACTTTTGTTTCCAATTGTATTTTTTTGTTTTATTTCAGCATAATATGAGGGTACAGATGTTTAGGTTACTTGTGTTGCCCTTGCTCCCCCTCCCCCCCTCAGTCCAGGTTTCAAATATGTCCATACTATTGTGTGGTGCGCATTGCACTCTTTGTGTACGCATATACCCGTCCCCTCCTCCCTCCTCCCCCCCTCCCCTGCCCAATATCTAATCGATGTTATTCTTATATATGCACTTATGTGTTGATCCATTAATACCAATTTGATGATGAGTACATGTGGTGCTTGTTTTTCCATTCTTGGGATACCTCGCTTAGTAGAATGTGTTCTAGTCCTTTCCAGGAGTATATAAGAGGTGCTATATCACCATTGTTTCTTAAATCTGAATAGTACTCCATGATTAATAAACTGTGGTATATGTATACCATGGAGTACTATTCAGCTTTAAGAAACTGCCAGCATTTTAATCATACCAAGTCAGTCCCCCAGTACCTCTCTTCCTAGGTAGTCCTTATCAGCCTCTTCTTTTCTGCAAGTATACTGTCTCCCAATACAGCCATTTCTATCTTAGCCAGATAATTTAATTGGTTCTACTTTTCTTCTTCAGATTTGGGACAACGTCTCAATCTCTTTTCAAATTCTATAAAAGACCCAGTTCACTTTAACATCATAAATAATTATTAATAAATTTCTTACGGTTAACCACCCATTGCCATAGCTAAATAGCTTCAGAAATCATCAGAGGATGAAAACTTCCTTCCAACCACAGACCCATACACAGGAAGACATGCAGTATTTCCCAAGTAGAAATGAATCCTCAGATTGAAAGCCACCCAGTGGTAACAGCCGTGAAGCACAACTGGGCAAAAACAACCTCACCGAGGGGACACCGTCCCAGTGATTACCTTCCTCAAAGTAAATGCTTATCCCTGTGAAATATTTTGTACAGTTCTCTCTTCTGTATTATCAATCCTGGGCTTCGTTACATAATATTTAAATATATGACAGAGCTGTATAATGCTTCATATGCAAATAACTTACAAAGTTCCCTGAAAAAGCCCTAAACCGTGCCCTAGGTTCTGATAGACAAAGGACAGTCAAAACTGAAGACAAGTAATAATGCTAATAAAACTGGAAAGTAATCATCAGATTCTTGTGTTCATCATTAGATCCAACATGATAAAGGAACTAGGAAAGATTAGTTTTAAATTTTTAGGAATTCATCCAAGGGTCAAATCATCTAGTTTCTTACTGTGAACAATAAAATCAGAGCGCTACCCCACTCAGTAGTCAAGAAACGATATGCATACGTGTATCATGTTCACAACCACAAAACCTTGCTCAAAAGATACTTTTAATAATTTTCCTAACCAAATTATCTCATTCAGCCAATAGCTCCCAAAGGGATCAAAGAACAATTCTTTTCTCTACATACAAGTGAAGGGCTGGAAGTCCCCTTAAAGAAAATCTAGTTTAGCACTTCTAAAACTTTTTTCTGTTTCCATACCACCTGTGATTACTGGCAGTAACTGGATACTGAGAGAATGAAGAATAACAGATACACACATCCCCTTGAGGGTGGGCTACTCACCATACTCAGAAAAAAGCTGCTTAGATGATTCCAACGGGGCAATACATTGGGATGGATGGATGGACAGATGAATGGACGGACACATGGACAGACGGATGAACAGATGGATGGAGACAGGGTGAGAGGGAGGGAGGGAGGAAAGGAGGGATGCATGGTCAGAAAGATGGATGGATGGATGGATGGATGGATGGATGGGCAGACAGACAGAAGGGAGGGAGAGATGGATGGATAATGGATGGACACATGGACAGAGGGAGGGATGGATGGAGGGATGGATAGATGGACAAGAAGACAGATGTATAGATGGATGGATGGGTGGATGGATGGACGGATGGGCCCTCTCTTTTAATTACCACACCCAAGGACCCTCCCTTGGTCCTAAGGCCCAACAATGTCCCTAATGTCTGATCCTGCTGACCAAGACCCTCGCTTTTCCAGTATGAGGGATTTGTGTATGCATGCCTTTTTTGGTGTTGTTTAATGTTTTTCCTTCGGAAATTTTTTCAGTAATACCACAATGAATGGCCCAAGACAGAATGCTAAACAAAAACTTCACATAGCACTTTCAAACCAGAAATCTAGGTGGCTTCCATACTTGCAGCAGATTTGTGTAGGCTGACAGCCCTCACCTGTGAGAAAGTGGCACCTGGCTTCAGGAGCACTCAGTCAGGCTGCATTTTAACAGTGGACTCATTGTCTTCCTGCAGCAATACCCTTGCTAATTACACACCACAGCACTACCTTGATGGGCACTCCAGCAACATGAAGCCGAACAATTCTAATCTGCTTCAAATACATACCATGAGAAGAGACAGAAGAGACAAAAAAACCAGCAAGGTACGGATATTTTCATGTGTTTTCCACTAACCACTTTCCTCTGGTAGAGTGGAATGCATATTCAACAAGAATTGGAGGGAAGCATCTAACAGACCTTGCACAAGTCATTTTACCATTGTCAGACCTTCTCTGCTGCACAGAACAGCAGGGAAAGGATCAAATTTGTATATTTAGGGGCTCACTATTAAATGATGGCTATACGGCAATGAGGTAAGCCCAACCTGCTGAC